>JARRAA010003484.1:0-11472 GCA_030557295.1 Ecitodaemon sp. MM-2014
GCAGGGTGGTGGCTGGGTGCGCACGCCCGGGGGTGCTGAGGGATGCTAAATTACCCCTAATAGGTTTGCACTTGATACATCAGCAATACGCAGCGCGATGGTGTGCTGATAGCGCGGATGCGTTGCAAACTCATTAATAATCATGTGATGTTCCCGCGTAACTAACACATCCACCATCGCACAAAGCCGCACGCAAGCCGGAATTAGTCCGGGCAGTCCTACTTCGTGATTTCCTATTCGCAATTCCTATTGGCACTGAATCGGTTACTAGGCCCAAGGTGGGGCCACGCACTAATAGCTGCTTCGGAGCAAATCATGTCTCAATGGCATAACGAGGGACTTGCAACGCTGATGGTTGAATGCCCAAGTCGAACCGGATGCTGACACGGCGCCCTTAGACCACCAGTTTTGCACCTTCCGCGCTCGTATCGCCGCGATGCTATTAGATAGCTCAATACCGAGGAGATACCAAGCGAAGTCATTACTCGTTGTTACCGCCTCGGCTTTGTCTTCCGGCTTGGGTCCACGATTTCGAAAGGGTTCGTTGCTTAGAGCTCGCCGCCGCTTGCCGTATACTGTTTGAACACATTGTGATGCAGATTTCAATCATAGATATGAATACATGCGTGCTCCAGACCAGAGTATGAATATGCAAGGTGGAAGTGGCATGTCATGTGTATTCGCCGCGTTGCAAACAGATTGAAACAGTTGGTCCCGACAGGAGTTCGTGGATCGAAACAGGAAGAATACGACGCGCATAAATTAAACGAGGTTATCAGCATCGACAATCAGTATCGGCAATCAACAATTGAGAACCCGTTGACTTCAAACGACGCATACAAATCAGACGTCCTGGTAGCTACGAGCGGCCTGCGGAGATCCAATCGCATGCACATGACTAGTCGCTCTTCGAATAGGAAAGGAAGCCGGAAACTTGACACCAGTCACATCGAATCAGATAAGCGAGTTTTGAAATTCAGCGAACGAAATTCTTCGCCGAAACTGGGCCAAAGTCTGATCCCCGTTCGTCTTCCGGTTTCTTTTATTTCATTATCCGAATCGATTTAATGTTCTGGCCTGTTGCTTCCGACACCCATAAAAGCGCATCGCGTCCCCGACGAGCGCGCGGCCAGCCCGAATTCCTCGCTCGTTCGCTTTCCCGTTTCCTCCTTGCGCTCCTGGGCTCGCGCTGGCAACTCGCTAACGACACTCCCGACTCTCGGCGCGACGCGATTCTCCACTCGGCGGCGCTCAGATACGCGCCGCAGATAGGAAAATGCGCGAAAACGACCTGCGAGCGCTCCGAACACGAGATTTCCACCTTCGGAGGTCCTTTTAAAAGGACATCCCCGATGCTATCGCGCCGCACTCGCCATTTAACCGTTTAACACTCGTCCGAGCGTGTAACGCCCAAGTTTAGAGCGGCGCGCGCGTTGCGAAACTAGGAAAACAAGGGGAGCGCGCGCGCGCCGGACAAAAGGAAAATTGAAACTCCCCAGCGAGGGGCAGGTTCCAGCCTGACGGAGCGGTCGAGGGGGAGAACACATTTTCATCTAGCGAGGCACCGGCGTTCATTTTCATCTATGTTTAATGCATAACTGCGCCCCTCCAAAACGCGAAACTCAAAACTCATACAAAGTGTTCGCATTGCACATCATCATTTGCTGTTTAGGATGCCGGCGCAACGGGTCCTGGTCCCAGCGCTAGGAGCGCGCCCGCCACGGTCGAAGTAACGCGACCGAAACTCGGAAGCAGATAGCAAATAAACGTACATGTTTAATGGTTTATGCAAGAGTTCACTTCACGAAATCTGCGCGAAAACTCCGAGCCCAGCGCGCCCCGAAATGCAAAATAACCAAACTCACTAGTGTACCGTGCGAAGCGCAAGTCGCCGCTTCGCGAAATGTATTGTCATATCGTCATCTGGTCGAGAGTTAGACACCGGCTGCTACTGCGGATTTGTTTAAAGTCAAACAATCAAACGCGACTGGAAGTTTCGTCGCGCAATCGCGAATTCACGCCTGGTTAGCACCAGCGGATAACAAGCGTTGAAAATCGGCCCGAGTTCCAGCGAAATTTCGAGCGCGCACCGCTGGTTCGCGCGACTTCCGCGCCTCTTAACCAGGTTAGACGAAAACGTGGCTTATCATCCTCGGACTCGCGTTAACACCGTTTCTCGCTATGCGCACCATTATGGATACAATTTACTCGCGTACCGAGAACAATAACTCGTCGTTACCTTACTGGAAGAAATCGCCAGCCAGCTGGGCGAACGGAACCGCGCGTTGTTTATTATATCGCGACGCCGCGCTAAGTGGGATTCGGTTTTAAGTGGCGACGCTATCTGAATTATGCGGTCGCGCGAATAAATCGCAATTAGAACGAAATTCGCATCGGCCGCAAGCATTGCGTGGCCAACCCCCGTGTGAATGAACATCGAAATACTCACAGGCAACTTCGACGGTCGCCGACTGACTCCGAATCTCTCCGCGGCCGCTCCAAGCGTAGCACTCGCACTTGAACTTCTCCTTGCCGAAGAACTCGTCGACCATATCGCGTGTGACGTTGGCCTCCGCTTCGTGAATGCGAATGCCGTGCATGGGCTCCACGTAGTCGATGCTCTTGGTGTCCAGGTTCTTAACGCCGTTGCACTTAAAGTACACCTTGAGCACGTGCGCAGTGCTGCAGTGCAGGGTCGCGGGGCGATTTTTCACGATATAAGCGTCCTTGGGTTCGGCGAGGAAAACGCCGGACTCCATGTTCAGCACCAGCGAGTCGTCCACGTCCGAGGGGGTCGACGGTTTGGTGGGTTCGGGATTTTCCAGTTCTGGATCTGCAACAAGGAAGAGACAAATAAATCGAAATTCCTGCGGTCCCAAATAACAACAACGAAAATGTGCACGTGGCGCACGTTTAGCACTCCTGCCACAAATTCATCGCTCGATTGCAAGCATTTTTTCCTGCCACAACAGCGCGCAGAGGCGAATTAAATCAAATGCGCTTGTTGCGTGTCGGACGCGAATCCGCCGTAATGCAGCGACGTTTCATTTTTGCGCTCGTTTTTCATCCTCCGCTTTCGCATTATCTACGCTCGTTTTTCCACGTTTCGTATTTTGATTCGCGCACCTATCGCCCGGCACATTTCGTGTTTCACGCGCTCGATTCCGTTATGAACGCGTGCAACACGTTGGAGAGCGTCGCGGGGCGTTCTGTGGAAGAAGCGGCGATGACCGATGGGTGTAGAGGCGAGCCCGGCATGAGATACGATGCGAATCGCGCGCCCGCCCGGCGATGAAAGCGCGTCGCGTGTGTCGGGAAATTAATCAAAACAATCGGCGATTGTGCGCGTTAAAAAAAACTCCGCGCCGCCGCCGCCGCGCGATAAGCGAGCGGTGAGTTAATTTACTCATTAATCTCGGCGCTGCGTCGGGCAAGAGGTCGTTGCGTCGCCGGGTTTGAAGGAAGCGCCATTGTTCGCCGCGCACGCACGCGATATTGGTTCATTAAACGGGCATTCACGAGCGCGAAACGCATTAAAGTCTGCGCATTGAAAAATGCGCCAACAAAGTCGGGCGGGGCGATCAATCGGCGCGAGCGCGCGAAAAAGATAATGTCATAATATATTTGCGCGCGGCGCGACGCGAGCATTAGCGGCTGGCTCTCTCGCACGTTCGGCATACATTTTATGCAGGACGGGCGTTTCCACGTGATTCGCGCGCTTCCGCAGCGGTTGGCGCTCATCTGCGCGAGTAATTAACGAGCGAGATGCATCTCGGGACGTCTCGGCGGGGCCGCGCGGCCGCTAACCTATCATTAATGCGGAATCTCGCGACATGATTCTCTTAATTACCTTAATTTATTTTACGAGATCGCCGAGCGCGATAGCTCGCGCGCACCGAGCGTATGCGCACGCGGCGCTTACACGTGGCGCGCGGGCCCCGTACGTGCAATCCGGGGCGTAATCGTCGCCGCTCTCGTCGACATCCAAGCGAGATGCACCGCGATGCCATTTCCACGGGTAACGCGAGGAGTTCCGTTCCGATTGCGCGATGGGAGTCTCGAAGTTCGGCGTTATCGCTCGGATTGGAGCGCGCATCGCGCGAAGAAGCTGGGCGCGCTTTCGCCCATGTTTATAAACTTGTTTAATATGAAGAGAGACGGCCGCTTCGGGTCCAACGCGTGGGCATCGATTCGATAAATCGTCGCCACGTTGCGCTACTTCGGAGCGATCCTATTCGCCTCTAAACAATCGGGAAGTATTAAATTCCCGTTGTTACCCTAAAAAATCGACTGCTCAGCCTTCGGAAGCTTCGCACGGCTGCGCGGACTTAACCTCAAACAATGTTCGTGCCCCAAAAAAACACCAAACTAGCTGGAACTCGTGAGATGCTTTATGGGGGGCAAACAACAGCAAATCCGGGCGCATCTCCGAGTAACTTCGGGCATGTTTAAAGTGAGATATTATCCCAAGCGTTGGGTATTGCACATACCCGAGCACTCGCCGGTGGTCGGCGACGTCACGGAGTTTGTTAGTTTCGAGTAGAGTTGGCGAGGAATTACCAACAGTCCTGGCGGCGGGCACTCCACCTCGCTCGGAGTGTCCGGAACGTCCAGCGGCCGGTGACAGTCGCCATTAACCACATCACACCGCGGCCAGAACGGCCAAACGTCGAGTGCCCGGAGTGGCCGAGAGTGTTCGGGGAATGTTCGGGAGTCGGAAGGACACGGAGGTGTGCGAGCCGGACGGGTAACATGACGCCAAGAGCGCATCGCACGGGGTCTTGCAATAGAATCGCGGCGAAAAGAAATTATCGATCGAAGAGGAACGTCCGAAGGAAAAGTTATAACGTGCAGGAGGACTTTACGAGAGCGCGTTGGTAATCCTGGCTTTCGGGGTCTCTATCATGCTCAATTAAACGGCCGAGTATCCCTCCCAGCCTCTGATCTCTTATCTATTATCTGACGTTTCCAACGGCCGCTCGGGCCTAATTTAATTACGGTCGCCGGCGCGATAAAATCGCGCGACCGCTCCGACCGCGGCGCGAGCAATAAACAAAAGAAATAACGCAAGCACAAAACTAGCGATAAATCTACGCGCACGATCTGAGCATCCCAGGGCCGTACGGAACAAGCCGAGCTGCCATCAAATTGATATCCACCCGATTCGATATCCGATGTATGCTTAAGGATTTCGCTCGCAGTCAAAACAGTGACGCATCGCGGCGCGTGCACTAAAACAATAAACATCCCGGGCGCGCTTGGTCATTTGGTCATTCTGGCGTTGACCAAATGACTAAACGAATTATGCTCGGCTCGGACGACCGACGGCGGAGCGCGCGCGCCATCCTGGAAGTAAGTTTACTAACCGTCTTAATCCGGCGCAATAAAAACGCATCAATCACACTTAAGCCATCGGAACATCCGACGCCGCGATTATCGTCCGAGAATTACCTCCGAACGCCCGACTATCAATAAAAACCATTAATTTTATGATTGCACTAGCTTGCGTTATGCGCCGTTTCGCAGTCCGGAATAGTTCGCCGCGCGGAGCGACGAAAACAATCTCGAACGGTTCGCCGGCTAGCTCCGCTCGTAATTTCGTTCGGCTCATAATGTTAATTCCAATTTTCCAATTACAACCGGCCCCGCGGCTGAATTATAATAAGCAGCAATAATCAGCTCGCTTGCGCGGGGCCTAGGTGTCGTTTTCTATTAAGTGCATTAGTATTAGCATTAACATTTATAAATGCTAACCGTCTACGCCTGGCGTGCAGTCTAAATTTCCGACGCGGCCAATACGGCCATGGGACGTATCCATCAAACACGGAACGAAGCGAAACCGGAGCGCGTTGCACACCCAGGCGCGGCGAGTCGGGCGTTCAATATGTTTTACGCTCATTGCTGCGAAGCAATAAGACTTAATTTAATGCCCCGTCGATACGAAATATTATCGGTGGACAATTTCGCTCCGCGGCGATCGATTTATTTCCGCCGAGAAACGATAATAAGTGGGTTAACAGACAAAATAAATCTGCGCGCGATCGATAAAAACGTTGTCGTTCCGCTTCGGCTTCTGACGCGACGCTCGACTGGGCTGTTCATTTGCTGGGCGCGCTCTTGTTACTTCCGAAATGGAATCGCATCCGAGAATTTGCATTTTTATCGTGTCGCCGCGTCTGTCGCCTTCGCCACACACAATGCAAGTCGCGCTTTGCATGCGCCGCGCTTCGCTTTTCCGCATTTTTTGCGAACGCACCGACCGTTCGCCTTCGTCGCCGCTATTCAAGGAAGCGTTTTGTGCGCGCGCGCGCGCCGCGCAAGAAACAAACGAGGAAATAAGAGGAACGCGAACGCAAACGTTGGAATAGAAGCGAGCGTTTGTGTTTTTTCTTCCCGTCGAACGCGTCCCCCGAGTTAAATGCAAATAATCCCGAATGGCGAACGCACAAAAACGTGCAAAACAATGCGCGCACGACGAACAATGCTTTGCGCTCGCGTCGCGAGCGTTTAGAAAAATCGTGCGCCAAAGCGCTCGCTAACAATCTTCAGCTGGAGATGCTCAGAAACATTCGCTCGGAATTTACTTTGCACTGGCGAACAATTAGCTCTTGCCTTTGGAGCGCGCGAAACGCGAGGTGTTTAATAATCACATCTTCCAGTGCGTTAAGCATCGCGCGATAAAAACCGATTGCCGTCGAGAGAGGAAATAAAACTATATATAAGCCACTCGGTTAAATAAGTCGCAACTCAATTATGCGCGCGACGCACGCACGGACAACTGTTCGGGCACTTCGCATCGAAAGCCGGGGATAAATGAGGCGCGCGAAGTGCAAGAGCGCGCGAAGAAGTGCGGCAATTATTTTTTACAACTCCTCTGTCGTTTCGCACAAGTTTTAACTTTACGCCTCGTCTCCTTCCGGCATATTGCCCTCCCGAATCCCGAGAGAGAGACGGATTCCCCCGAGCGCCGAAAATCAGCGACTACTGGGCTTCATTAAACTCTTTATTGGTTTTCGTCCGGCAGGCAGCGCGCAGTACCGCAAAAATTGCTCCGGCGAGGTGGCGCGAAGCGTCTGAGGAGCGGGCAAGGTATGAAAAGATGCGCAGATACCGAGGCGATAATTTACGCCAAACCGCTTCTGCCCGCTCGCGTTCGCAACCTTCTGCAACGGGTTAAGCGCGCGTCCGCACTTCCTTATGATTGCGAGGAACTCGAGGAGCGTTAACAACGCCTCGTTTTCCGCGCTTTAACGCCTGTTAACATTTTAGCGCGTCGTTTTTGACTTCACTTTTGTTTTATTTCACTTCGCAACAACTCGCGGACTGCTAACTGAATTGCCATCGTAAAATCGCAGCTCCTTAAAAACTTGGTTGGCGCTTTCTAGATGACGCTGGCGCTGCTAACGACAAATCGATTTCTATTATTTCAGGCAGGGCGTCGCAACTTGAAAAATGCTTTTAGTCGTGTGCCGTTTGAAGAATCCTCGTTTTTCTACTATTTGTTGATCCATCCGCATTTCGCTTTGTGCTTTTCGTGTGTTTGCCCAGCACCCGTCCGGATTCCGACAATGCGCTTAGACGACACATCAACACATTAGAGGCGCGGCGCTTTCTTAGGATTTCCTAAGGGCTCCTAAGGGTTGCTAAGCTGCTAACGTTGTACCCGCCGCCGCAAGACCAAACAGATATCTCTCTTAGCCGCGGAGGCGTAGAAAAGCAGAGATAAATCCTAAAATAACAAAACAGGTGCCATTTTTTGGCACCTTCTGGCGCGCCGCACGAATCCTATTTGTCATCTGCGTCCTGTGTAAGCAATCGAGCGCGACCTGATTTCCTTTCTTAGGTAGGCGCGACAAGAAGCGCATTCATCTCGTCGAATGAGAGAAAACACGCGGCGAACTTGTTCGTGGTAAAAACGAAAGGCGACACGCGACACTGTGTCACCAAATTTCCTCCTACATTGTTTGTTCATCTTGTACCCCACACAAATAGCGGAAAACAGACGAAACGCGTATAAATTGTAATTTTGTATTTTTTGTGTTCGCTTTCCAATTAACAGCCTTGAGAACGCTGCAAATTGCGTTGCGTTGCAGAGAAAACGTGCTGCAAACAAGAAAGCTCTTTAGTCTCTTTCGCTGTCGCTTGTCACTCCTCGCGCGTGTCGTTCCGAGGACGAGACAAACGCGAGTAATCCGTCCACGTCCCAGAGGCGTCCGTCTGTTGCGCCCATTGTATTTTTATGACGTGCTAATTTATGCAAACAGGTGAACATCGGCGCGCATTTCGTGCACAATGCGTCTAGACGCGAATCCGATGAATAAAAATGCCGAGCGCTCCTCGAAAAAAAACCACAACATAGCAATCCCGCGACATTTTAAAAGATTCACATCAGCATTCAACGGGAAACATTCGATTCGTAGACGGCGAGCAAACAAACTGCGCCGGGAATTGAATAGCTCTCGGAATACTTTAGAAATCAAACAGCAGATGGCGTCAGTTATACACTCGAATTTCTCGCGTTAAGCGCGCTCAATTTGTCCAATTGTTCCCGGCGCGCAATTAATCTAGTTTTGTCTGCAATTAACTTCACATTTTCCTCCATATTCATCCATCTTTAGCGTGCGCCGGGGAGCTGCTGTTATTCATTCGTTTCGGCGCGCGCTCGAGGAAACTTTCTGGGCGCGAGCGCGAAATTCACCCGAAATGTTTGTTTAACGAGCCCGCTCGCGTCGTTTTCTCACATTCAGCTTCTAAGACCCGGCCCGCCGTCGCAGGAAAAGCGGCGGAAATGCTCGCGCATAATACAATAATGCAACCGTTTAGCACACACAGGGCGGCGCGCTTTCGTTTGCTTTTGTTTTCGCGGGGGCCCGCCGCGTCTGTCTGCGGTGGCGCTGTTTGTTTGTCGCAAATTTGCTCCAATTAACGTCTCATTTCGGGCGGCGTCGCGCGAACTGCGAAGCGATTGCGAATGCACGACGCAACTATGCGCATTTACACACTAAATTGGCAAAGGAGGCGGGAGGCGGCGGCGAAGATGGGAAGTCGGAGGCGAAGTCGAGGGAGACACGAAAAACACTTAATACTGTGTAATTAAATAAACAAACTTAATTCTAACTTATTCTGGAACATCTCCCCTGTCGAAGGAAACGTATGGGTCGAGTAATAAGTAATGGGCGTTTAAACGAAACGTTTGTATCACCACGATCGCATAACCGTGTGCACACTTTGGATAGGCTAGGCTAGGCTACCCAGCCTAACTCGTAAATCATTTTTAATAGTATTCCGGTCAGACCGAAAAACCCGCATAATAATGAGGTATAGGGACGGAATAAATTAATTAGTTTGTCAATACCTTGGTTAAGACGGTCTTCTATTTATTTAATGCAAAATTTAATAATGCGACTCACTTGAAAATCCAATTCTGATTACGCACATACTTAATTTGTCGCAGATCGGACTGCAACTTTTCGAAATATTGAACGCTGAAATTACCATAGCTTATAATTTATTCAGTCCCGGCTTCACAGTTGCGCATAATAATGCGCGATCTTCAGATTCAGGTAGTATTTCGTGGGACCCGAAAATAAGTTGACATCTCAGACTTGGCCAGACTAGGCTAAACTACCCAAAGTGTGCAGCGCCTAAAATTTTAACAAGTGTACTTGTTACAATCGAAAACACATTTTCTCCTCTGCAACGTGGAGGACTTCCAAAATTGGAGGATTTCTTGCAAAGGAACGGTGGCAGGAGATACAGGATATACAACAATTTGCTCCACTGGATTTTCTCATCTCATCTCTATGTAGAATAACGAAACGTGCGGACGATAAAACGCTCATTGCTTATTACTCGACGCAACTATTTGCACAAGTTGTAATAAACTTTAACAAACTTCGACGCTAAGCGTTCGTTTCGCCATTCCACTCGTCCGGAACTGCGACGAGCGCGAGCTTGGCGATATCATTTATTGCATTAGTCGCGCTCGCGGTCCGTCTCAATAATCGCGCCGCATAAATAATAAACGTAATCGAATTCGCGCGCGTGAACGCGAAAAGCTCGGACGGCGCGTCGACGTCCGAAAGCCCCGCCTCGGCGACGGACGCGTCGCCGTCGCCGGGCTCGAAGCCGCGGGAGCGTTCAACACGTGTACGTGCAGAAATGTCGCAATTTCGTCGCGATAGACTATATCGCGCGGCAATAAACGTCCGCACGGGCCGAGACGTTCGGCGGTCGTAGCGCGCCGATGTTTATAGAAGCGTCGGCGCGAGTGCCATGACCCGATGTCTCTATTCCGGCTGCGCGCGCGCGCGAACGAACGCGCTTTTAATTCATTCGAATTTATTTGCGCTCGATTCGATTATGACCGACGCCGAAACAATGGCTGGGAAGTCTGATTCTCGCGCCGCGCGCCGCGAAATACGAAAATCGCCATTACGCGCACGCGGGGTGACCGTCGGTCGCGTTACTTTGCAATGGACCTTTTCGCGCGACGTTACCTTTGACCATTGTTAAATTTGCGCCGCGAGCGCTTATTATTTATTCCGTTTATTTTTCGCAAAACTGTTTGACTCTCGGTCACGTCCGTTCGCGTCTATTTATAGCCCGGCCCGGCATTGTCGCGCGCCGGCGCACACAATGCGCGACAAAACAAACATCATCGCACGATTTTGCGCACCGTGCCCTTTTATAGCGAATCATATTTATCTTAAACCGTGCTAGAAACGTGTTAACTCAACGAGCGATGGCCGTGCGCGGCACCGACACCGACGCGCTGCGGTTCGCATGTTGACTTTTTGCAAAAATACATTTGCGATCGATTCTACCAAAAATAGTGCACATTAATCTGCAATACATAATTAAGTAGAAACTTGAATTATTTTCAGAACTCGAAGCAGACGAATGGCGGGAGAGGATCACAGCACGGTGCAACAACACGTCATACAAGATACAATTTTCTGAGCCTTTAACACACTTTAAATTTTTTTATTTGCAGTTTTTCATACATAATATTCGTTTCTCTATAATTTTAACCCAAAGTGATTTTTTTTTGTTTGGTCTGAATGGTCTGAAATGTACATGAACTCTTGAGTGAAAAATTGGCCTGAATTATTTTTTTCAAAAGCTGCCACTCTCGTTATCCAAGCCTATCCTAAATTATACTTGAGTTTATAGCTAAGTATGTGCAGATTTTAGAACTGCTTACACTTTGGCTAGCTAGGCTGGGGCTACCCAGCCTAACTCGTAAATCATTTTCAATAGTATTCCGGTCAGGCCGAAAAACCCGCATAATAATGAGGTATAGGGACGGAATAAATTAATTTGTTTGTCAATACATTAGTTAAGACGGTCTCGACTCGCTTGGAAATTCAATTCTGATTACGCACATACTTAATTTGTCGCAGATCGGACTGCAACTTTTCGAAATATTGAACGCTGCAATTGCTCTAGCTTATAATTTATTCAGTCCCG
>JARRAA010003498.1:0-17301 GCA_030557295.1 Ecitodaemon sp. MM-2014
CTGAATTAATTGTTAAAACCACCCGAATCATTGACTTTTCTTTCTCCAAACTTCACCAAAGGACAAAATAGACAAATTTTACAGATGTTTTGAAATAAATTTCTGAATCTACTGAAAAGTACTAATAGTAAACACAACAAGTACCATAATACACAATTCATAACATTTATCAAAGTTGTCAATACGAAGAAACTTACCACTGATTGTTTATCACCGGCTCCTAACTCCCCCCAAAAAACAGAAACAGTTAATAATCCACTAATGACAGACGGCATCCCTGGGTTCGTCAATCACTATACGCACTCCAAACGAGTTGTCACTTTGTTTCGAAAGTTTTTACGTCTCGCCTCCCTCGAGCCTGCGTCTCGCGCAACCCTCGCGCCGCGCGCGGCGAGGCACGCGACGAGCGTCTGAGCGTCACTGCAGGCGCGACGCCGCGACGAGACTCGCGCGCGCGTCGGTGGCGAAAGGCGAGCGCGGCGCGCGATGCGCTCGCCGCGGGGCGCGGAGGGGACGCGGCGGCGACACACAATACAATGCCCCATCATCGCAACACAAAAGCCGCTGATGCTTGAGCCGATGCAATGGCAAATGTATGAATACGCGCGCCGAACGCGCGGCGGGCGCGCACAATTCAGCGGGCTATTCAAAGCGCATTCGTAAACGAAAGCGATAGAAGAGCGCGCGAGACCGAGGCAGAGCGCGGCGCTCCGCAGACACGCATGCGTCCGACGTGAATTATCATTTTGTATGAGCGTGTTTCGATTAATTAATTATTGTGCGTGCCATTGTCGTCCTTTTCGAGTTCAATTCTATTTTGTTTGCGTTTTGTTTGGCCCGCCCGCCCCGGCGCGTCTTTTCAATTAAACCAATTCTTTCCGCAGCGCGTTTAATTTAATTAATGCAGTTTAAGGCGTTTAATTAACTTCGCGTGGCCATCGCGTAGGCGCCATAAATCAGGGCGGCATCCTTCCGGGCAGACATTTGATCGTAATTTATGTCTTTCCGATTGATTAGCGTCATCGGCGATAGCGCAAAGGAATCGCTACTAAATCAACGTGCACTACGTTAAATCAACACGACGTCATGTGATTTCACTTATATTTCGCATCACCTAGAATTAATTTGTATAAACTGGATCAACACCAAATAGGAAGAATCGTGGCGTGCACGGGCGCCATCCCCTTTCAATATCATTTCTATAAAAACACAATATTGTCAGTCCGCTTTCGAAATAAAATTAGTTGTAACGTGTAAGTGAACAGTCGGTGGAAACCAAAACGAAAGAAAAACCAAGCTGTGTTCCATTAAATCATCCGTGAGTGGAGCACGCGGCACACATCGAAAGAAATTCAGGCTTTCGGCTTGATCAAATCTTTGTTTCTCTCAAGCATGTCCTCCTTCTTCTCTTTCTTTACCTTGGTGAGGAACTTGTCCATCTCCTCAATGTTCGTTTCCGAGGGTAGGTCGGCGTCTTTCTTGGAACCGCCACCGTCTTCGGCCCACTTGCCGTCGTACGCTTCGCGATCCACGAACTTGTCGTTGCTGTTGTAATCATCGCGATCTTCGCCCTCGGACAACGGCCCGTCGTGCTTTACTTTGTCGGCCGCGCTGTCGCTGTACTTGTTGATGGGCTCCTTCGCGAATTGCTGTTATCAATTGGTCATTACATTGTTTGGCGTTCTCGAAGATCTTGGAAAATGATTTACCTTCTTTTCGCGTCCTTCGCCCGGCGGTGGTGGAGAATCGCGCTCGCGACTATTGCTGAACGATCGGCTGCGATCCCTGGACCTGCTCCTATCGAAGCGCCTGTCTCTGTCGTTTCTGTAACCGCCCCGTTGGAAGCGGCCCCTCGGACGTCGGGGCCCGCGCTGGTTAAAGAACCTGCCGCGATTACCGCCCCCGCCGCGGAACTCTCGATCGTGAATGCGATCTCGATTGTGATAGTTGCCGCCGTTGTTGCCGCCGCGGTTGCCCCCGCGCTGGAAATTGTTGCGATTGTTTTGGAAACGCGGTTTGTAATAGGTGCCCCTGTCGTTGTTGTAGCGACCGCGGAAGCCGCCTCGCCGGCGGCGTCGATCGCCCGAGTACGAACGCGAGCGGGATCGACTGCGCGAATAATACGAGCCGGAGCGCGACCGCGACCTGCTGCAATACGATCTCGAGCGACTGCGGTAGCTCCTGGAGCGCGAACGCGAACCGCTGCTGGATCGAGACCGGCTGTATTTGCCCCTGGACCTGGACCTGCCCCGACTGCGAGGCGATCGACTCTCCGAACGCGGACGACCTGGCGGCTCTGGGGGCTTCCCTCGTCCGTCTGCAAGCGAACTCCCGTTAGCTAACAAAGAACGCCCAGAAATAGTGCAAAACATGCCGTAACGTTGGGCGGGTCCTGCTGGCGCCGGTGGATTCTTCGGTGGGGTGACCAACCGAAAGTTACCGAACTTGTCCAAGACGACTTGGCCTTGCGGTATCGGATTGGGTTTCGGCAGCAACGGCGCCTGGAGGCTCTTCTTTTTCGACCCGCCTTCCATCTCTTGCTTGGACGGCATGCCCTTGTTGCGAGACTGCGACTTTTCGTGGGACATGGGCGGCATAGGCGGTTGCTTTTTGGGCGAATCTGGGCGCATGTGATCGCCGTTCTTACCCTGCAGATTCAAGGGATCGTCCTGCCACTCGTCGCGTTCGGTCTTACGCTTGAAGCGCGACGTCGAGGAGGTGGATGGCCCGACGTGCATTTTCCACTTGCCCGTGCTGGACATCGCCGAGGCCTCGGCGACGGCCTGTCGGGCTTTCTGTTCGCGTGTCGGGGATGGCGAATCGAGGGAGCGTTTCGGGCTTATCGATCCTCCAGATCTGCGAATTCCAAATATCAGAACACCGCGAACAAAAAAGTGTTTAATTTACAAATGCCTTACCGCAAAACTTCCTTTTCCAGTGCATAGTAAGCATTCAACTTCGCTTCCAACTCCAATTCCGAATAGTTCTCCAATAACCTGTGCAAAAGAAGCGATTAATTTCGAGTTCTTTGGAGAAAACACAACTGAGGAGCTCACCTTTTACCATGCCCTAGCTTCTGGAGCAAATACTCCTCATCGTCGGACAATCCCCCGTGCTTCTTACTACTGCGCTTCCTCTCCTGCTTAATGCCAAGTTCCTTGAGAGCGTCCCTCAACTCATATTCGTCCAATTTGCGCTTCAGCTTCTTGTCCTTCTTGCGCTTCTTGCTCTCCTTTTTCGACTTCCTATCCTTCTTCTTCTTTTTCTTTTTGTCCTCCTTCTTTTCCTTCTTCCACTTGTGGTTCTCCTCTAAAAACTTCCTTACCTTCTCCTCGTAGTCGGTATCGCCTTTCGTCTGGTCCAGAAAGTTGCGCAACTTCGCCTCGTAACTGTCCTCGGGCGGCTTGGCCGTCTGCGCGTCCAGCGAGAACTCCATCGAGGTGCCCGCCGGCTTGTTGAACTGATAGGCGGTGGCCGCCTCGTGCGCGGGGTCCATCATCGCCATGCGCTTGCTGAGCGGCGACAACGAGTTGGCCTTCTCCTTGCGCTTGGACTTCTTCTTGCTGCGCTTCTTGAAGTCGGAGTCGCCGGAGCTCGAGCTCGAGTCGCTGGAGCTGCTCGAACTCGAGCTGCTGCTGTCGTTGCTTCCCGACGAGCTGCTCGACGACGTGCTGCTCGACCGACGGCGGCTCTTGCGCTTCTTGCTCTTCTTCTTCTTCTTCTTGTCCTTCTTCTCGTCGTCCTCGGCCTTCATCAGCGCCTTGAACGGATCGCCGTCCGGCGGCTGCGCCTTGGGCAGATTGGGCAGGAGCAGCTCGCCCGGTTCGATCAGGTTCTTCACGGGCTGCGCCTTCGACTTCAGAAACTCCAGGCTGTTCATCGCCTCCTCGTGCCGGGGGATGATCGTCAGGCAACTCTGGTAGGCCTTCTTGGCCTCCTCGATCTTATTGTCCTCTTCGTAGCTGCGCCCGAGCGCGACGAGCGTCTCGCCCATGTACTTGCGCGCGTTCGCATGATTCGGATTGAGCTTGAGCGCGGTCTCGAAGTCCTCGATCGCCTTCTGGAAGTTGCCGCTGTTGGCGTACAGCGCGCCGCGGGCGACGAGCCCCTCGACGTTCTTCGGGTCGATGTGCAGCGCTTTGTTCAAGCACTGGAACGCCTCGGTGTGCCTGCCGGCTTTGAAATGCTCGATGCCGTCGGCGACGTTACTGTACGCCCACTTGCTCGCTTGCTGTTGGCGCAGCTCCACGGCGTATTCGCTCTCGGGAAAGCGCGTCCTGCAAGAGACGCGTCCGCGTATAGAACAAACCGTTTGGCGCGACCCGGCGCGAGATGCTCACCTCAATCCCGGCAAGTTGCTGCAATGCTTGTCGACGCCTAGCAGCGTTGACAAGTGCGCGATATTATTCGGATTGTTGAAACCGACACTTTTCTCGAGCACAGCGTCATAATTTTCGTTTTTGTGATCGAGTGCTTTCCTGTAACGACAGACAACAGCAACGAAATTACTCTCTTGCCCCCAACCGACAACGCGTCGCTTCAAAAAAAAACGAAAAAAAAAACAACAACACAAACTTCTAACACTTGTAACAAATTGCTGGGAAATTACAGGATATGCGGCGGTCGAGTCCATCCAGTTAGAAATTAAAACCTAAAAATAGCTCCTCGCTTCCTTCCTTTTGTGCCGACCATTCGTGTGTTATTCGATAATCGAGTGTTAGGAGAGAGATAGCTTGAGTATATTATTCATTAGTTAATACATACCAACATCACCGGCGTGTATGTTAACGGATCGATAGAAGAAGCCGAAGCCTTCGACCATTTCGAAACTCGCAAGTTTTTTTATTTCAATTCCTGTCTGGAGGATTTGTTCTACATGGATTATCGTTATTTTGTCATTTGTCAATTCAAGTCAACTCAATGGTTTTGCCTGCCTTTTAGTACTTGTTCACGCATTGTCGTTAAATAAAGTACTTTGTGAAATTTATATTTAAACTCGTTTGTCAACATCGCAACGTCAATCTCAGTCAATACTGCGAAAAAGATGTAAACTTTAGCACTCGTTGCAAACAGCTTCGGCATTCGATTGTGCGTCAGTGTTCATCGCCACAAAGCGCCCTCGATTATCGATTCGATCAAAGATCCTCGATGAACGCATCGGCACGATCAAACGCTCGATCAATTAGACACCCATGAGTCTAGTTCAAATGGTAGCATTGGAAAACTGTGGAAATTATTTAAATTAACATCTCACCTGAGGGCAAAACATTTTCGGTACGTTCTCTCGCGAACGGCTTTACGCACGCGCGTCGAATCGACGCACGCATTCTCTAATTTGTAAGGAGGCACGGCAATCAAAACAACACAATAGTGGATGAGCGCCCTTTATGCTAAGGGAACGCTGTGCAATGAAACCCAATCAATCAATCAAGTTGCAACAATATCGTGCGATCGGTGCCTGTTTCGCTCGGGCTGTTTTTTTTTTTGGTATTCGATTATGTGAACGCATTGTTTTCGTCGCAGGCGTGCGCCTTTAGTCGGCACGCATCGGACGGATTCGCAAATCGAGAAAAACTAACGCAACGCAATTTAGAAAATCGTTCATTAACCTACGGAGAAAAACATCACTTTTATAACTCGTCCGGCCGAGTTGCGTTTTGGCTAAAAGAGAAAACGATTATGCTGCACACAGAGAAGAACGAGCGTGCCGAAAAACAGTCACAAGTTCACCACAAGATCCGCCCGTGGGCGTACGACGAAACGGTGCGGTCGAAGGGAGAGAAGGCGGAAAGAGTTGCGTCAAAGAGGTTCAACTTACTTGTACGCGAGCGGAAAATCGTCGGTGCTAATCAGCCCCAAGGCGGGGCAGTGTTCGGGATCGTCCGGCTGTCTGGTGGTGCCTTTCATACCGCACATTATTTTGTCGGTGTCTGCGATCACTTCCAGCACTTCGCAGCACACTGAATCGTTCATCATGTAGCTGCGATTCACGCCTTTGCGATCTACGGCTGGGATTATATTTGCGACAGGGCAGAATGCCTGTAAATAATTAAATAACATATTTTAGGGCGGATATATCAACCCATTAATTACTGATGCGAATATAAATTAACTTTTTTTTTCTAATCTAATTCTAGCAGAAAACTTATGCTAAAACTTTTCGAAGAAATTCATTCACTAGGAGTGGGTTAGGTGAAAATAAAACCATGACATTGAAGAACGATTATGTCACGTTCTGGAATGTTCGAACCGGATTGATAACGCGACCGATTACGAAAACAATATTCAGAAATAAACAGCGAAACTGCGTATTTAGCTAGTGGAAGGTCAGAATGTCATGTTTGTTAGTTAATTATAGAAATGATTTTATCATAGTTCACTCTCTATGTCAGTTTATATGACTGTTAGAACATTATCGCACTAATGCTTACCTTAACATTGACATCAGCCACATAGTGAACTGTCCCTCCAGTTCCAGTGGTGCACAGAACCTTCAGCATCATTCCAGATTGCGTTTTGCTCACAATTGTGCCCAGAATCAAATCACCAACTTTTACATTCTGTCAAATAACAAGAAATGAAGTTAAACAAAGTTAGACAGCATATTATCAGAAAAAAATCAATATCTCGATGATTATTACTCTGCATTAGTCATACGAACCTCTCTAAAGTATTTCAATCTGCTTGGCTTATCAACATTCAGAAACGTCTCCAATGAAGGCATCACGGCATACAAGTCCTCCGAGGTGGACGTTTCCACAGGCCCCTCGTTCTTTTCCATGTTGTCATTGGAATACAGCACGTCCGCGTGCTTCGCAAAGAACTGATGCATCTTCAGCCTCTTTGCCCTGTCCTGGAAGGGCAGATACATGCTGCGCTTGGTGTGTGCGGCAAAGTCCAGATCGCGCAATCTGTTCAACTCCAGTTCGCTCCTCTCACCCTCCCACACCTTCTGGAACTGTGGCCCATGATAGTTGAGGGAGTTCGTGACCAAGTCCTGATTGAGGGACTCCATGGCTGGAGTTGCGCACTGCGCTGTCGCCTGCGACAAAAACGAAACAACACTGTCAGCCTTCATCGCCGATCATCTACAACGTCGTGACGCGTTTGTTTGGAGAACGCTAGCAATAAGTGCTATTGACTTTGGAGCCATTATGGTAATTGATGTGTGAGGCATTTAATGTGTTTGGGCGTCCATGCATCATGGGAGTATCGATTTTGCGGCGCGACCGTTTCCTAACTTTCGAGAAATGCGAGCGCAACGTCCTGAAAAAGATTTTAAACTTGTCGCTGACGTCCGGGCCGGCGAAACTTACCAGGCGAATGTTAATTAGAATATCAACGCGAGCGGCACGCACTGCTTGCAAACATTTGACGATCGCACGGAACGAAACAGGCGGCGTGCAAAATGGCGGCTGGCTCGGCTAACCTTGACGCACGCCAGACGCGCCAAATGTCCGCAGCGCCCCCTGGCGAACCTTGTCAAACTAATAATCGATTCAAATGTTTTTTTCCCGCTATTTCCCTAATTTATAAAGTTTAAGGAAAACTTAACTCAGAGTTGATTCTCGAATGAATTTAGCTAAAAACCAATTTTCCACCGATTATTGTTAACAACCCTTAATATTTAAAGTTTTTTTTTGCAAAAACACGTTATGTTTATATAAAGGAATAGTTGTGGACTCGATTTTCACGAAGAAATTTCAAAATTTCCACTTCTAAATTGAAAAACGTAAGTTAAAATTCGAAAAATTCTAGTTTTCCCATCCCCAAATGAGTATAGGGTGTTAGTTCTCAATCAATCTACACGAAAACAACTGCAAAATAGTTTAACTCACTTAAATATCACGTTTTACTTTATTCCACGCAAACAATTTTATTGTTTTCTGGTGGAAAATTTGGTATAAAATGTGTTTAACTATTCCAAATCATGGCAAACATATTGTGACTAATTTAATTGATATGCAATACTTGATCCGGTTCAATATTATTATGTATTAATATGTATGGCAATTTTGAATAAATAGATTACTTTATCGTCAATTAATTTGGTTGCATTCGTAGAAGGTGATCGGAATGATTAAATATTTCCATGCAGGTCAACGCTGCTGACCGCGTTATAATAATTATCAAATGTGTGTAGTCGAATATGAATTATCGGTGAGTTTATAAGTTAGCAACTGTAATCACGCAGCCGGCAAATATTGTGATATTCCAACGGTATAAAAACCGTGCGCGGCGGCCATCTCATCAGTCGGTTTTTGTCGCCCATTCAGCAAGATGGGTCGCATGACTGTTGGACTATGCGGTAAGTAGCTAGATATTAATAATAATTGCGTTGCGCAAAAATGACAGCAGCTTAATTCAATTTGCTGCCTCGATTCTTACAGTTTTGGCACTCTTCGCCTCGGCGAACGCCTTCTATCCGCTCATTCCCGAGGGAAAAGAACTGATCTACAACTACCATGGTCTCATCCGTGCCGGCAGCCATGCGCCGACGTCCTACGCCTCCGCCTTCATCCTCGACGGTAACTTGCACCTGCAGTCTGACAAGAACGCGTCTTTCGTCCGCTTCTCCGACCTGAAATACAAACTGTACAACGGCCATTACGACGAATGGCACGAGTACGACACCAAGCAGGTGGACCTCCCCAAGGAGCTCGAGGTTTTCGAGCATCCCTTCAAAGTGGTCTACGAGCCGTGCGGTCACGCTTGGGGCATCGCCGTCGAAGGCGACGAGCCACAATATTCCGTGAACATCAAGCGTGGCATTGCTTCCATGCTCCAGATGTACACCGAGAAGATCGACTGGACCAAGCCCGAGCCCTACTCGTTCCACACCAAGGAGCGCTCCCTGTACGGCAAGGGACCTTATTACTACACCGTCTTCCCCGGCAGCGATGAGTGGACCGTCAAGAAAATGGCCGAGCCCCACAGCTTCCACCATCTCTACTCCCACCTGAGCACCGAGACCAATATGGCACGTTGCGACGCCAAGTACGACGAGCCCATGAGCCGCGACAGCAACCAGGAGTACACCATCGTCAAGAAGGATGGCGCTTACGTCATGGACCGTCTGGAATCGTACGGCGGCATCTGGTACACTCCCTACGCCGGCGAGGGTTACGCCTTCCATATCTACATGAACCAGACCATGGAGTTGGAGAAGGTCGAAGCCGCCTCTGCCCCCATGACTGTCAAATCTGAGAAATTCTATCACGGTCTTACTTACTACACCGCCGACTTCAACACCATGGAGGGCATCGCCGATATCTTCCACGGCAGGCGCACGTACGACCAAGACAAGATGATGGTCGAACTCGAAGAGATGCTCTACGATACCATGAAGTACATCCACGAATACCACCTGGACGCGAAGACTCCCGACTGGGCTCGCGGCCAACTCGTCAACCGCATGCTGATCCTCATGTACCAATTCGACCAGGCTCACCTCGACGCCATGGCTGCCAAGCTCATGCAGAAGACCACCGAGGAAGACAAGGAAGCTCTCCACGTTTACTACCACATGCTGCCCATGATCGGCAGCCATGCTTCTTACATGTACATGCTGAAACTCATGAAGACCAAGAAGGTCAAGGACAAGCTCGCTCTGGAATGGCTCCAGAACATGCCCGCCCACGTTAAGGAACCCAACAAGATGCTCCTCGATCACATGAGCGAGATGCTCAACTGGGGCGATGATATCTCCATGGACGTCCGCAAGGCCGGTATCTTGGCGTTCGGTTCCTTCATCGAAAAGGCCATGTCCCGTTACGAGAGGTTGAACCACGTCAACCATTGGACCGGACACGAAGATCACGACATCAAGGAGAACTTCACTCCCGACTATGAATTGGACGACGTCTTCCCAGGCGCCAAATACTACGAGAAGTACATCAGCATCATGGGTGACAAGTTGAAGGCTGCCAAGGAGCCAGTCATGCACGCCACTTACATCTCCGCCCTTTACAACTCCCGCATGCAGAAGGCCATCCACATCTTGTGGCCCATTGCACGCGGCGAAGTTTTCGCTGACGACCACTACCTCCGCGTTTTGGCTATCAAGAGCCTTGGCAGCCTTGTCCAAGGCAATGAAGAACTCGTCTACGAAATCTTCTGGCCCATCATGAGCAACTTCAAGTTGCGCACCAACGTTCGTATCGCTGCTTACCTTCAGATCATGCACACCCACCCGTCCGTCCAACGTCTGGGCAATCTCCTTTGGCAGATGGTCAAGGAAGAAAACTACGCTGTCTACCAGTTCCACTACAGCTACTTGCAAGACATTGCCCACACCACCGATCCCTGCATGGAAGAATTCAAGATGGGCGTTAAGCAAATCCTGGCCTACACCGAGAAGCCCGAATTCTACGGTCCTACCGGCACCTATAGATCTGACTACATGGACACCAAATATGAATACGGACACCAATTCACCACCATGATCGTAAAGGCCCCAGGAGAGTCTGAGACCACCATGAAGTTCACTCTTGGCCACACAGTCGACAACGCCAAATTCCCCATGTACGGCCTCCTCGTCCATTTCGATGGCATGGACGCTTCCATCTTCGAAGACGTCATGCTCTACACCAAGAACCCTAGCAAGAAGTTCAACTTCGAGAAGATCTGGAAGGCATACCAGAACATCTACAACAACAAGGAAATCCGCATTGACATCGGTCTCACCATGTATGGCCAAGTCATCATGAACAGCCACTATGACCACACCAACATCAAGGACCTCGCTCGCTACTGGGACTTCGTCGTCGGAGACAAGTTTAACTACGTGAAGAAATACTTCAGCATCACTTACCCCATGCAAACCAACGTGATCATGCCAACGGACATGGGCTTCCCCGCCCTGTTCAAGATCTACATCCCCAAGGTTTACTTCTTCGACATCAAGATCACCAAAGATATCGTCAACGGACTGTACACCTGGCATTACGACACTCTCATCAAGGAATGGGTCCATGGCCGCGTCGGACTTAGCTTCTACAATCCCTTCGTCGATATGTACCAAGGCGTTCAGAGATACATCGCCTTCGACTGGGTCCAGCCTTTGTACTTTGACTTGGCCGTCAACCCGGCTCAGCAGACCATGAAACTCTCCTGGAAGAGGCACGAAGACCCCATTAAGGATGCCTATGGCATGAAGAGCTACGCCGCCACCTTCACCTTCTTCAGAGATGATTATCACACTGGACTTTTGCAAAAATCTAGCCCCGCATCCAAAAACTGGGAGATGGTTTCCTACGGTGACGAACACAGAGATACTGTAAGTTGCTGGTCTTCCTGAAAATGGTTCGTTTGACTAATTAGTGTCCTCTTACAGCACGTCCTTTACGATGAAGACTCTCCCAACACTGGATACCACCATACGATCACCCAATTCGAAACCGACGCTTGGGCCAATAACATGACCCTCTTCAAGTACTACAACCACTTGCACTACTCTCAGCACTACCACAGTTGGTTCGGCCAATGGTTCCTCACCCGCTTCCACGCGCTGATCCACTCCATCGAACAACCCTACGCCTGGGCCAACGGTATTCTGATCCGCCACGAAGTCAGCAAGCAATACCCAGTCACCAACATCGACATTAACTTCCGCTTCAACCGCGAATACAAGCATGGCGATATGTTGTTCTTCCCAGCCACCAAATGGAACATGCGTGCTACCTACACCGTCAAGAACGAGAAGGACACCATGAGGACCTGGGACGCTAACTTGATCTGGGACGCCGATATGGGTCACACCACTTCCACGTGGAAGGGCGTCTTCAGCCGTATCGTCCCCGGATCTACGACACGTAGAGTTTGCGTAGACAGTTCCAAGACATATGCCGACACTGGCGTTCAATCCAAGACCACTTTTGCCGTGACCAATTCCGCCGAGGCCAAGTGCACCAAGGACGAGATATTCATGGAGATCGATGGCTTTGGCGAGAAGCTCGAAGAACAGAAGGACAACAAGCATCTGTATGGTGAATGCCAAGACGAGTTCGTGTGGAGCTACATTCACGAGAAGAACAGCCTCGACTGCTACTTGGCTAGGGACACTTACCGCAAGTGGACTTACGACGTGAAGACCCACACTTTACCCCCTCATTTCAAGCAATACATGGGCGAATGGTTTGACTGGGTGAATCTCAAGTACATGAAATACATGACCAAGTTCGGGCAGGCTTCTCTTGAACTCGACGACAGCACCTGGAAGGTTGTCTACGAATACCCTATGATTGGCAACAAGGCCGATGTCCATATGTACACTCATCACTTCGACTACAAGTTCGGCGGTATTCCAGCCAGGGAGCATCCCATCTACTGGTACCACATGCACTCCACCAAACATTTCTCCCCCTGGTTCCGTTTCATGCAGGCCATGGGCTGGACCAGCGTGAGCCAAATCCATCAGGACATGTACTACAACGCCACCATGGACGCCGTCGACTTCGAGATGCCCGAGGAGTGGACCATGTACTGGGGAGACGCTCAGAGCGACGCCAAGCACGGCATCTGGATGAAGAACTTGAAGGGCGATTATGCCGCGATGAAGATGATGCACGGCGAGCACCACCTGGAGATTGTCCCGACCGGACACAAGACCTACGACATCATGGTCGATGGTAAGAAGCTCCCGGCCGATACCTACCAACACGATGGAGAATGGTTCTGGGCGGATTTGGTCAAGGAGACTGGCGTCTTCAGCATCGTCTGCATGCACACCGGCAGCCACATTGTCTTCGATGGCCACCACTTGTTCCACGAGCATCCCAAGGTCGATAAGCCTACCTACGGCATGTGCGCCTAAATCAATCCGACGAATTGCATTCTTTGCAATATTAAAGACATACGCGCTTTCGCTGTAACTATCAATAACTTGTTACCTATGATTTAAATTAAGACCATTAAATTAATAATTACAACAGCATCCAATGCGTTTGAACAATTTAACCTTCGAATTAAAATGTCACTTTGCAACACTTTATCAGTTGTTATGCCAGAGATTTTTTGCACTTAAAAAAACACGTGATTGTAACAGGAGGGGATTTGGAAAACATTTAAAACTGCGACAGTTTATCAAGTTATGTCTCTCGCAAAATGTCTACTGATTATTATCCTTTAACGCGTGAAAATATCGACGACATAGTGAAATATGAACTGGCCAATAGTTACGGCCATGTTCCTCCTTTCACACTCCTGGAGTACACTTCCAAAGAATTAACTGAACTGGCCGGATACCTCGGAAATTACTATCAGATATCTCTAACTGCCAACGCACTATATTGCACTGGGCCACGGCAACATCCAATGAAGTTGTTTGCCAAAATGATACCCAAGGCTCAAGTGATGAGAGATTTCCACGCGGAGAACAAGTCGGGTTTCAAAGAAAACCAGTTTTATGGTAAGATCCTTCCGAAACTAATATCTTCTGGTTGCGAGGATGTCCGGGATGCTGTCCCAAGATGCTATCTAATGAATGACGAAGGTTCAGTCTTTCTCGACTTGGTAGCTGATTCCAACTACGAAACTGGGAACGCAAGAGAATCGATGCCTCTAAAAAACGTCAAACTTGGGCTGGAAGCAATGGCAAAGCTCCACGCGTCCGGACTGCTATTCGAAGCAAACACCAATCAGAAACTGCTCGATCTATTCCCGAATGCATTCCAGGAGATGTTCTACAACGAGAAGGAGATTAGTAAGAACCTCATCAGAGCTGGTAAACTAGGAATTGGAATGGCAATCGAGTTATATTATGACGCCCGCCCAGAAACGAAAGATTCGCATCCGAATGCGACAACATTAAAAAACTTTGCGCAGCAAGCGATTGATAAGTTGTCTTCCTTGGTACATCCATCGTCGACGTACAGGAACACTGTTTGCCACGGGGACCTGGGGGGAAACAACTTATTGTTCACCCCTGACACCGAACCAAAAGGAAATTGCAAAATGGTGGACTTTCAGTCCTATAGATACGGCCCATGTACCCAAGACGTTACCCACTTTCTACATTTTGCACTTTTCACCCGGGAACGTAAGAAACATTGGGGGGAAATGTTGGACTACTATTATTACGAATTCGGCAAGATTTTCGAGCGTCATGGGCGTAAAGTGGAGGAGTTTATGACCTACGAAGACTTCTTAAAGTCTGTGGAAATTGAGGAAGAATTGGCGCTGTATCAAACAATGACGCGTTTCCAGATCGCGATGATTAAACCAGAGATTTTGAAGCCGATGTTAGCTGATCCGAAAGTGTGCAAGAAGTTCTTATTTGAAGATCGCCAGGAGCACGTGAGGATCAATTGGGGGAAGGATGAGGTTTACCGCGAGAGATTATGTGGGGTGATTGAGGATTTGAGAGAGCATTACTTGACGCATTACGATTCATCGTAACGCTAGCGTTTTGGTTTGTACGATGGGCTGCCTACGTTAGACATTGTACAATGAATAAAAATAAATGGTGGTGAGCAAATAACAAAAAGCTTATCGCATTAATTTTAAATTAATTAAAACATAATACCGATGATTTGGTGGAAATATTAAACATGTAATTCATAACATGTGTTGATGTTGTTGTTGTTGTTGTTATCTTGGTTGCCTATGTTAGGAGCGCACTGTTAAATATTTACCCGAAAGTTTGCAAGTGTTTACCACGTTTTCAACCTACATTTGGCAAATGAATGACAAACAAGCGCTAATTGCGGCAGCGGTGTGCACGAAGACCAAAAGGTATTACGCGCCGCATCGATGGAAGTCAATTATAAAATGATACCTGCTGCTAGCCAGAGGTTTTGCTAATTAAAATTAACAAATAAAGCGCCGCGCGCTCGCAGTATCATCTTCGATAATCCTGCGTGCGCGATCGATTACGTTCCGGACCATTACGGCCGTCCCAGCCGGAGCGGCGTCCTGCTATCCCGGCGTGCGCGTCAGGACTTCGCACAGCGCTCGAAGGCAGAGGCGGCCAGGACCAGGACGCGAACGCGCGAGGCGCACGTTCGTGCGCGCGTTCCTTCCCGTCCATCCCGACGCATCCCTCGGCGAGCACCCAGTCAGGTCCTGGCATCGCGAGCGTACGCGTTATGCGCCTCCAGCAGACTCCTTATCCGCATCGCGTGCGTGCACCGCCAACAACAACACTCATTGATTGTACATTAAGTGATTGATTGATTGATTGATCGAGATTCATTGGATTTTACACTCGCTCGGCGTCCGTCGAACGTCTCTATCTCAGTCCTCGTAAGTTTCCGAATTTCCAATTCGCCTAAAACAGAAAGCGACATGAAGCTTTATTTATTCAGCGCGTCCTGCCACGAAAATAATAACAATTTCCGCCATGCCCATTTATGTTTTGTTTCGCCGAGATAAACCAACCCGGTTGTTTTGTTATCGAAGCTAATCTGGCTTAATTTAGCACGACGATCCACTTTCCCAAGGTTTTATCTCAAATCTTTTCTATTCGCACTCGGCGCCCAGCGCGCGTGTAACGTAAATGTGTGCCCAAGATCCACAAAAGGGGACGGATAACTCCTCAAACTGTCCGAAAGTTCCCGTTCTTCGGTTTTCCATTGAAGTTTTATTTCGCCCCCCCGTCGACTGCGGGGTTTGCCCCTTACATAATCGACATTCCGCGCGCACAATGCACTCCTCGCCGACGCGGCGAGCGTCCGCGCGCGAAAACGAAAAAATCGCCGGACAAATTTATTTATGTCATTAAAATCCCCGGCGCCGAAGGTGCGAGCTCGAAGCGCGCGCTCCGAAAGTTTTATCGAGTCGTTTCCTGTTTATAAGTGCGGGCGGTGCGGAGAAGAGCGGAACCGGGGCGAAGAAAAAAAACGATCGCGGCGAACGAAATTAATAACATCAGGAAAGATTATCCTTACTTGCGTGGAGAATATCAATGGTGCGAGCGCTCCCCGGAGAGATGCGCGCCGGCGAAAATCAGCGCTTCTACATCCGGCGTGTGTTTTTCGCATCTTTTTGCTTTTTTCATTTAGCCGTTTCTGCTCGGGCCACCCACGCTTTTTTCAAGGTTAGCGGGCAAGAAACAAAAGACGATCGTCCGGTTGTGATGCCGTGTGACGTGTGGCTCACTATGACGAGTAGAGACATCTGTCGGCGAATGGCTTAACTTACCGCGGGAGATTTTTATTATATGCAACTCGCGTTACGTTGCATGTTAGTTGCGATGACGCTATGCCGGAACAGCGATAATTGCCAATCGATTACGCAGAATTTTTCCTTCCGCTCAATCAATATTTGATTCGTGCTCTTCGCGCTTCCGTCCGCCGGCCCGACAGTCGATTGCACTAATCGGCTAATTAGCCCGTCCACGCATCGATCGAGTGCATGATAAAGCCAACCCTAAGCTCTTGATCTCCAACCTTCCGATCCCGAGGGCCGTCCATCGCCGCCTTTCGATTTCGCCGCGCCGGTAACCGAACGCGGCAGCCTAGACCGGCCGATGCCTTTGTATAAACGAATTTCCCGCGAATGGCGGCGGCATAATTGCAATAAACAAGGCGACAGCGCGCCGCGGCACGGCGCGAATTTAATGCCGAGCAAATCCTGCGCCGCCAACGGATAGGAAGCGTATTAACGCGATTTCGTCGCGTTAATTTCTTGTTGTCGGCTGGAATATTACGCGGCCGAGGGGAAAATTATTACTGCCAACTTTGGCGCGCACGGCGCGGCCTTTTGTAGTGGGAAATTTCCATTTGTGATTTTTCTCGGATAATGAATTTCCTTCGCTCTCCGCGCGCACTTATCAATCTCAATTTACATCTGCGCGTTTAGTTAGTTGTGTGCAGCTGGAAATTCGAATTAACTCGGCGCCTAGGACAACGGCGACGGCGGGATTTATAAGTTAATAACATAATTGAATGATATATCACCCCCGTCGGATTTAAACGGCGTGCCGGGCGTAAATTGGCGTCCATTCACAATTCATGTGCAGCGCGGCGTCGCGGGCGCGCTCGAAACAAAAACACCAACGGTTCGGGGCGATTTTTCACTTATATTACGCTTTCGAGCCGTCGCTTGCCGTTCAAAATGACTTCGAGATCAAACGCCAGGAAGGCCGATATTAATGATTTACCGTAAAACGCCGGGATATTAAAATGTTTTCGTCGAAACGTTGATTGAATAGAGTTTTCTCTCACTCATAAGCGTCCTCTGCGGTGATTGATGGAGTTTTCAATCGCTTTCAATCGATTTCATAAAGAAAAACTAAAAACAAAATTGAAAACTTAATTTACGTTTAATATATGCAACCAGGTATACTTCCAAAGTGACAAG
>JARRAA010003501.1:0-13325 GCA_030557295.1 Ecitodaemon sp. MM-2014
CTCCAGCGCGACGGAGTTCGCGTCGGGGAAGTGCAGAGAGTTCTCGAGGTTGCTGCCGCAGTTGGATCCCAAGGGGGCGGGGCTACAGGCGCCTCACGAAGAGAGTAAGCGCATAACCTAGCTTATTGCTTAACCTCCATCGCGATTACGATTTCTGTGATGTGATGCTTTTTGTAATTCCAGATCGATTGTGGATGGGCTGTGCGATTTTCTGCCGAAGATCCAACTCCGGCAGTTATTACACTCCGAGGATAGAGCTGAACGACCTCGGGGTGTCCCCGTACTTCCCGGACGGCACGTGGTGTCACAGCGACGCCACCGGCGACTATTATTGCCTCCAGCATCACTGCCTGCCCGAACACTTTCAGTTCACCAAGACCTTCTTCAGCAAATTGGGCGAGGACATACCCATGCCGCAGAACGCGCATCCCGACGCCGACATTCCCAACGACTTGGAGAAGTACCTTTCGCTGGACGCGGACGGCAAGCCCCTGAAGACGGCGCTCACGCCGGGGGCGTTCCATTCGAAGGGCGAGGACGCCTGGGAGACGAACGATTACGTCGAGCTGCCGCCAGAAGTCAAGAGGCTTCATCTCGAAGAGGTTGTTGACGAGAACGCCGAGAATTATCGCATCAACTTTATGTAACTAGAGCTTTCACTTGTCTACGGTGATAATTAATATGGAAATAACTGAAATTAATAAACACGTTTTTGCTACTCTGTCTTGCACTATTCTAGAACATTCCAATCGGAAATGACGTCATAAAACTGACGCTTCTGATTGTGACATTCCAATGAAGGCTATCCCACTCCACTTTACAGTAACACATGCAACCCAACATACATTTTTCGTACAATGTTAATATTCAAAGTTGTTAATGACGCTGTATGGTACAATTGGGCTTGCCAGGGCCCACGCTCAGTATGGGAATCCCCTTGGGACACGAGAGACGTACAAGAAACTAACCGAACCGACCTCTTCATCGGAACGGGTAAATTATGAAATTGCTTTGCGCACTCGGTGTATTCGAACGACCCTCCCGCGACCTTCGTTCCAAGCTGATTTTGACGTTTGACGCGCGGAGTTTCGTTTCTGGTTTCGTCGACCGACATCCACTCGACTCGCAACAAGACCGATTTCGCGACGCTCTCGACGCACTCGACGCCGTCCGTCGGCCGATAAATGACCAGACGCGCGACGTGATGCGGCGCGCGCCAATCGATCACGAAATCATGTCGGCCCGCTCGTAAACGGGCGAGAAGCAGCAGCGATGAACGGCGTTACTCCCCACGAAACCGCTGTCGATAGGAAGCCGATAATCACATGTAAGTAGCGCGCCCCCGCCGCCCCCGGACGCACTGAAGGCGCGACGTTTTTAGGTGCCGGAGAGCTGGAAGTGTTCTCGGGCATCGAGGATGCGCTGTCCGCGGCGCTGCCGGAGGAGACCTGCGAGTTCCGGAGGTCTCTGGGAAGGAGCATACGAGACGTCCACATTGGAGCGAACTTCGCCCCGTTCAGTCCCAGAGGACTGCCGAAAATCACCCAGTGGGATCTGATCCGCCAGCCGCTGTTCCACATCTACTGGACGGAGTGCAGCGTGAGTGCGCGCGCGCGCGCAGTTTTAGGTTATGCGAGGTTAATTCGAGGCGACTGTTCGTAGGACGTGGACTTGTACAAGGTGAACGTGAAGGAGGACATCGAGGACTGGCTGAAGGAGCTGGCCAATCGCGACATACCCGACTGGCTGATCGTCGTCGTCGAGAACTTCGACGGCAAGCGAGCGAACAAGCTGCTGCCGCGCACGACCGTCCTCGACAAGATACGCGGCGACTTCGCGCCCAAGCACGGCGACCGATGCATATCGGTGATAAATCCGGGCAAGGTCGAGGCGCGCAGCACGGCGGACTCGTGGCGCGGCCTCGTCGCGCGCATCCGCCAGCTGGTGCTCATCGGCTACGCGAAGGCGATCTCGAAGCTCGAGGATCACGTGCGGCAGCAGCGCGAGAAGCGCAACGAGCCGGGATGGCGGTTCATGGAGTACTTCAAGCTGCAGGAGGAGCTCGCGCAGGTCTTGGAAATGCTGGGCCTGCACGACGAGGCGCTCGTGCAGTACGACGAGCTGGACGCGCTGTTCTCGCAGTTCGTCGTCAACGGCCCCGTCGGCGAGAGCGTCAGCTGGCTGCGCGACTTTCAGGGGCCGCTGCAGCGCTGGCACTCACTGAGGCTGGGGCCGTGCGTGCTGCCCGAGGATCCTTCGCTGTTAGAGTTGCGAGCTTATTTGTACGCCAAACAGGCGCACATGTTGTTGTTGGGAAACAAGATTTGGGAAGTATGTTCGGCCGCGACCTTTTCGGTGTCGCCGCGGCGGTTTTACTAATGCGGCGCTGTTCTTGCGGCAGGTCGCCTCGAGATGTCTGCCGTTTCTGCATTCCTGCACGAGGGAGCTGGTCATTTTGGAGATTACGGCTCCGCAGGGCGCCGTCGCTTGTTGGCTCTTCCTCGCGTGCATGGAGGTGCTCCACGCGTGCGAGAAGCACAATCAGGCCGAGCAGATCGAGGCCTACTCAATGCACACTGCCAGTTTGTGGGCGTACGCTAGTCAAAAAGTAAGTTATGCGGAGTTTTTACCTCGAATTTATCCTTAAACTATAGAAAATGTGATTTTCTTGGTTCCAACCTCAATTTTGAACTTTTAAAACTAATGTGAGACGTCTTCAATCTGAAATATTTTCGAAATTAGTTTTCGACCACAAAACTTTCAAAATTAGTTTATACCCTAACCTTAACATCAATTACTAACCTTAAAATTGGATAAACGCTCCATAACCTCGATTACTAACCTTAAAATTTGATAAAAACACCCATAACCCCAATTTCTAACCTTAAATGTCTATAAAAATTCCCCAGTTGAGATTTCTTGGCGAGCTGTGCGGCCTGATGCCCGGGGATTCCCCGACTTCCGACCAGCTGCACATGGTGGTGTACCTGTCGGCCGGAATGGGCGACAATCCCGGCCGCCCCGACTCGCCCTCGCCCACCGACAAGCTGAAGCAGGCGCTGTGCTCGCAGACCTCCTTCAACAAGACGTATCTCGAACTCGCCGAGCTCGCAATGGGGACGTACAAACACATCGGGCGATTGCGCTCGGCCCGCCTGATCGGCAAAGAGGTCGCGTCGTTTTATCTGCTTTTAGGTTTGTCTCCCTCTCTCTCTCTCTCTCCCTCGTCTATGTTCACAGACTTTCATTAAAACGTTCGTGCGCTTCTCAGGGGAGCTGCAAAAGTCCGCCGCGTTCCTGAACGACGCGCTGAAGACCTTCGAACAAGACAACTGGCGCGAGCTCGCCGCCCAGACTCAGATTGAGCTCGCCGAGTGCTACCGAAAGTGCGGCGACATACGTAAGTTCGTTCGCGCGTGCGCCGCGGCCGCGGCGGCGCCCGAGATCGACAACCTCATCCGGTGGTCGTACCACGACGAGATGATCCGAGCGCTGGGCGGGGCGCAGCTCGACCGGACGCTGATAGTGCCTTTCAAGGAGATGATCCGCATCGCCAGCGTGTGCGTGCACGCCGACGAGGCGGTGATGCAGGACAACGAGATCGCCATCGAGCTCACGCTGCTGTCGAGCTTCCCCAAGGAGCTGCTCTGCGACCGCGTGCTGATCTCGATCGAGACCGAGCTGCACGAGAAGCGGGAGAAGAAGGGGCGGCGGTCGAGCAACGTGATCACGAGCAAGGACCTCAAGCAGCTGGACACGTCGCTGCAGCGGCTGAACATCCAGCGCCACCTGGACTATCAGCAGGACAAGACGCTGTCGAGCGCCAGCGTCGTGTGCGGCAAGACGCCGCTGAAGCGCGCGGACAGCACGGCGGCGCCGATCTACCACAGCGAGTTTCACGACTACTTAGAAATCGCGAAGACGAAGCTGTCGCCCGGGCTGAACGTGATGCGACTGCGCAAGACCGCCGAGACCGTGGGCAAATACTATCTCGGGCAGGTCGCCATTCACGTCAAGCTGATGGAGCTGATCTCCGTCTCGCTCACGCCGAAGCTGTTCTTCGAGGTGAAGCGGGTCGAGCCGCTCGTCAAGCTGGAGGATCAGGGGCCGCTGCTGTCCGGCATCGAGCAAACGCTGCGCCTGAACGTGACCGTCGGCAGCTACAGGATCGCCGAGAATTGCACCATCAAGATGGCGGCGTCGCTGGGCTTGGCTTTGCAGCATGGCGGACGCGAGAGCTGCAAGCCGAACGAGTTCGTCACCTCGATCGAAGTGCCCGTGGATCATTGCGACCCCTTCACGACGAGCTCGACGCCCATTCGCGTGCTCGCGGACATGCCCTCGAAGGAGCACCAGGTGACGATCTCGTGCCCCTGGTCGGCGAAGCCCATCCCGCTGGCGTTCGACTTCTCCTCGCCCATGAGCGCCGCCTGGCGGCTGTTTACCGTCCAGCATCGGAAGTTCGTGCAGATCACGCTGGCCAGCCACTGCGAGCGCGCGTTCCGCGTCGTCGAGGACGAACTGTTGCTCAATAATGACGTCAAAGTCGTGGGATTCAATGATTTTTCTAGTCAAGTATGTCGGCTAGCGCGCGTGCGCATCGCGCGCTCGTATTAACCGATTAATGTTGCAGCACGTAACGAGCGGCCTGAGCGTGGCGTTCACGTACGAAATGCTCCACTCGGGCAACCTCACCAACGAGGAGTTCGACGCGACCAAGGGCGTTTTCAATCTGCGTTACAAGCTCAGCGGAGACGCCGGCGACGAGGACAAGACGCGTCTCTATAGTTACAATTTCAAGTTGACCAATTATCAGGTATTGTACGGCATGGCCAGCGGTCCTGTTCGCTGCACGTGTTCATTGATTCGTCTCTCCTTCTTTTCTCTCTTGGCGGATGCGGCATTCGGCCGCCGCTTGAACTAAACGCGGATCGTGCTGTTTTCAGACGCTGTATCACGTGCACGCGCGCGTCGAGCCGACGAAGGGCAGCGAGTTCTGTCGCGTCGGCGCCGTGTGCCATCTGCACCTGCAGGTGCGGCCGGCGGGGCGGCAGCTGTCGGCGGCGGGCGGCGGCTCGCTCATGTACGAGGTGCTCGCCGAGCAGAGCATGTGGGCGGTGTGCGGGCGCACGGCGGGCGTCGTCTCGTTCGACGCCGACTGCGACGCGCAGAGCGTCGTGCTCGACGTGATGCCGCTCAACAGCGGCTACCTGCCGCTGCCGCTCGTCCGGCTGTCGAAGTACATTCCCGCCGATTTCGGCAGCGCAGGTCAGTCGCAATCCCGTTGCTAGTCGCGCGAGGAAATTACTCGATATTCATTTCGCCAGATAAATCGGAGCAGCACCCACGATTGATCCGCTTCAACGCCGGGCAGGTCTACAACGCCAGCAAGGGCCAGCAGGTGCACGTGATAAGCGCGGGCGTCGACGGCTGAGCGCGAACGATGTGATTTTATTTTGTGCCAATTTACGATGTCGCTCGGCCCGAATGATTCGACCCGATCGCTGCCGGTCTCCGCGGCGATCGCTAAACACATTAGTTAAAGGACACGGACGCGCTGGGTGGTGGCTCGACTGGTTACTGGAAACAATACTCATCTCACGACTAGGATAAGACGCGCAGAACACAGGCTGATTCGATGTAAATAGGAGTAAGAGTAACGTTAACGCCCTTCTATCAAATAGATCGGCGTCTAGGCCGATCTAGAAACTGTATCGCATTACAAATAGAATTATAAATATTTTGTATTAATATCTAAAAACGAGAATGTCGCGTGTGTCACAGTTTGTTAATGTTCATTGGGTTGGCACTTTAGCTCACTTTTATCACCTGGTTTTCACTCTTTAAACGTCCGTCGGTTGTTGCGGATGGGACCGGTCGGACTCCGCCGATCAAAGGTCCGTCTTGGGTCCCAGCGAGAGCGGGATGGCCTGTAGTTCGGTGCGGAGGCAGAGGAACTCGCCGCAGACGCACATCAGCGCGCCGCACGCGACGTTCAGCGCCCACCAGGAGAACGTCGTCGGGAACGAGCCGTTGTACATCCAGCAGGCGAACAGGTGCAGAAAGTGCCACGTCCAGCTGAAGTCCAGGCATAATTTCGTTCTTTCCACGATTTTCCACAAGGCCACTGAGCCTACCAGTGCATTTATCACGAATGATGTGATGATTACTTTCCCCCCAAAGTCTCTCACATGAATTTCCTAAAATTTGATTGATTTTACTGCTTGGTAAAGACGATATGAAATTAATGTTAAAGAGCATTGTGCTATTTGCTGTAAACTTACATGATATTCAAAAATGTGATCCAATGATCGAGTTTCGCCAACTAATCCTCCTAAGACAGTCAACATTATGCCTAATGTAGTGTAGAGAATCATTTGAATCGAGACGATCTGCCCGATGATTAGCCACGGGTCCCACTGGTGATATCTGAACGACCCGGTGAGTTTCTTCATGTTTGTTGTGTCTTCTTTTGTTAAAAGTTAAACAGTTGTCTCGTAAGACAAACTTTTTAGCCTTTTCTCGTTTATAACGTGCTCCAAAGGCTTGAATTTCGCCCAAGTTAGTGAGACATTATGCCTGGAAACACTTCCCATTTAGTTGTGTTACTGCGAGCCTAATTTAATTGTTTAATTTGATGTTAAATTAAGAAAACTCACTTATTTGTGTCAGCTGTGCGTCGAGCAGTTTGCAAGGAATGACGTCAAGTTGTTACGGTTATTTGACGTAAACGACAAATTCGACTAGTTAAATGAGTAAAATTTATTTCAGCAAGTTTCAAACATATAATTTATACAATTGTTAATTCATAAGTTGCTTTTTACGGTCTAAAAAGCATAAAAATTTGATTATTTTGCAAGTAATGTGGAGTAATGTTTTTATTAAAACTTCCAAACCTGTCCGCTAGATGGCGATCTATGTTCCATAACTTGAGATAACTTGATATTTGTCTTTTGTTTTTCTATAATTCTAACTGATAAAATAAGTAAAACAAATGAAAACAATACTTAAAATATAAATTGTAACAGTTTTTTTCACTTATAACAATATTTTAAACGTATAAAATTTGAATAATCTTTGTATTCCAAACTTGTACGCCTCACCGCTAGATGTCGCGCGTCACCCGTAATTTGCAAAAATCGTCCATCGTCTTTTGTTTTTCAGCCATTTTTACTCTTCTTCGGCTAGAACAGTTGTGATAACGGTGAGATTTTATCAAAATTCATTATTTTATTCAATAAAAACTTCGCGTAGACAATCAATCTAGTGAAAATAACTTTAGTACATAGTCCGCAGTAAGGATTGCATACATTTCACGCGTTCCGTGCGTTAATTTCGCGCAAAAGTTGTTTTTCATAATCTCCGTGCCGGCACGGCGCAACGCTTGCAAGACAAAGTCTAACAAGAATATGAACTAAAGTGCGGTCGGTGATACAAGTCGTGCAAGTTCTGGAGAAGAAGAGGAGTGGTCGCGCATACGAAACGAGACTAGTTGCTCGGAGAACCGGTGAGTCGTCTTAATCTTTTATTTAAAACGCGGTTTGAACGGCGCGCCGACTTCGCGACGCATTGGTATCGTCGCCCGGCGTAAACATTGCGCAATAACGGAGACAATAACACGAGTTGATTGTGAGCAAACTACGTTCGTTTGAAGCGCCTTTTATTAAGATTTTTGACGTCGAATGCGCCTATTACGCCTGTTCGTCGAATGTGTGTGCGTCGAATTTCGTACACAACTTTGAGTAAGGTCATCCTGCACGGAGCGCACGCACACATGAAAACCGACCAATCGGAAACGCCCGTTCCGCTAACACACTCGTCGCGCGCCAGCCTGCGGCGCCCGCTTACGTGTTTTTTGTTTACCACTGCACATTTCGCCGACTGTGCCGCGCGACCGACCCGAGCAACAACCGACGACGCGCCGCCGCACCATATTGTACCGCACGCTCGGCGCGTCAAGAGCTCCGTCTTTCAGTGCGCAACAACAAACGTCCCGGCGCGAGAATGTCCTCCCCAGGCAGGAGCGAGTGCGAGCTCAAGGCCGGCCATCCGCCCGCAGGTAAATACGCAATACCGCACGCCGAGAACCGCTGACGAAACGAAAACGACTCGTGTCTAGTCAAAGCCGGCGGCATGCGCATCACGCAGCACAAGAACCACCGCGAGGCGTCCGGCCTCGGCGAGGACACCACCACGCTGAAGGTCTCCGGCAGCCCGCCGAGGACGACGGCGATCTCCGGCGCGCCGATCAAGGGCAACGCCGACTTCCCCTCCGAGGCCGTGCAGAGCTTCCACAAGGAGAAGCCGCCGGCGAGCGTGTGCATGAAGCCGCAGGTGAACATCCAGCAGCCCAGGAAGTAGGCGCGCCGCGCCGGGCGCGCACCCTCTCCCATTGCATTCCGTCGTGGAGCGACCACGAGCTACTTAACGACTCGGACACTCGGCAAAGTAATCAGGAGCATTTAAGGCGTAATGTTAAGTCAGGCTTAATTTGAAATTGGAATTTGCAAGCAAAGAAAAAAACGAACGAAAAAAAAACACACACACATTCTATCTAGGTTATAACGTTTAAATTTAGAGTTTATTTTGTTAATTTTTCAATGTCTATGCGCGCGGAGGAAAGGATGACGTCGTGGCGAGAGAGAGAGAGAGAGAATCAGAACTTTTGGGTAATTTTGTAAAGCGAGAAGAGTTTATTGTGCATGGTGCGCACGTTTAATACAAATACGATGTACTAATGTTGTTCTCCTTTATCACTCGACGTCTTCGTCGCTTTGCGCATCGCGCGCGGTGGCGACGCACTTGTTCCATCCGACGTTCGCTCTCGACGCCTTATCGCGCCGGTCTAGAGGCTTCAAGTGGGCCGCCGCGACGATATCTCTGAAATATTCACGATTTACGTAACCGGCGGTCGCGACACAACAAACCGGCGGGTGATTAGCGGAGCGGCGTATTTTTAGCGCCTAATCGCTGAAATTATGCGAAACGTGCACGACTTATCGGCGCGCATTTTTATAAGCAATTGACTCATTTCATCCGCCCAAACGAACAGTTAGTTTTGATGGTCTTAATTACCTAAACTCGTCGTAGTTCTTCGACGTCGTCGACGCCCGGATTTTCGCGTCGTTTCTTATCCAGTACAGTTTGTCCTCCTCGATCTGCCGGCGCAGATCTTCGGCGAGTCGCTTCGCGTCGATCTTGAATTTCGTTTCGTCTGGAGCTGCCATGCTTGGAGGTGTTTGCTGTTTTGTTATCTCGTATGTGCTGTTTGCGCTGACAGCAGATATTTCGGTATATTGACAAAACAATCTCTCGCTACTAGGAGCAACCGGGGTAACTCTAAGCGGCATGTGCGCTTGACAACAACAGGAAACTGTTTTGATGATTTTACATCTTTTTTGTTGCGATGGTGGTTTGTTTTGATGTGGAATTTAACATGACGCTTGTAATATGATTAGATTGATTGCGTTTAAGATCGGAACTTGAAAATATGGAGGTTTTCGGTTGTGATTCGAGTGGAGTTTGACTTGATTCGGGATAGATTGAATGGAACATCAAAGTATTTACATAGATTATCACTTAATTTAAAAAAATTGCACAAAACTCAAACAAAAACTATAAAATTCGGGAAAACTTACTTGTTTTGATGTGGAAATTAACATAACACTTGTATTATGATTAGATTGATAATATCACCGAAAACCAGGTGGTAATTTGACTTGATTCGGGATAAATTAGTTCGAAAATCTAAATATTTACATAGTTCACCACTTAATTTAAAAATGTCGCGCAAAACTGACACAAAAATTATAAAATTCAGCAGAAACTTGTTTGTTTTGTTGTGGAAATTAACAAAACATTTGTATTATAATTAACTTGATTGGATTTAAGATCAAAACCATTCAAACACTTGGAAATATCAAGGTTTTCGGTGGTGATTCGACTTGATTCGGGATAAATTAGTTGGAAAATCAAAATATTTACATAGTTTATCACACTTAATTCAAAAAAATCGCACAAAACTAAAACAAAAACCATAAAAATCAGGAGAAACGTATTTGTTTTGATGTGGAAATTAACAAAACACTTGTAATATGGTTGGATGATTGCGTTTAAGATCGGAACTTGAAAATATGAAGGTTTTCGGTGGTGATTCGAGTGGGGTTTGACTTGATTCGGGATAGATTGATTGGAAAATCAAAATATTTACATAGTTTATCACTTAATTCAGAAATATCGCGAAAGAACCAACAAAAATCCATAAAATTCCGAGAAAACGCAATTCTTATTAGAATTGCGTTCATTACGATGGACGAAGCAAAAACTTTCGTAATTGCGATGGAAATTCGCGAACCTTTTAAACCATTTTAACTACTTGTAAGTTCTTGAAGTTACTATCAGTGAAAATTTCGAATTTTCTTCATAGAACTCGACTCCAGAACTTTCCCTTTGCCTAAAAATTACATTTTTCGTAAGAAAACTCTAAATACTTCTATCTATTAACAATAATTTGTGGAAAATCATGATTATGATTCAATTCCACTGGGAAACAGTGACTTAAGCAATCTTTAGATCTTTTTAGGGTATAAATTCTTACGAAACAGTTCTTTTAAAGAGAGTAGTTGAAGTTTTTGATATTCAAATGGACTTTGCACATTCGTACAAACTCTTTTTGAATATTTCTTAATAATTACAACTGTTTCTGTTTATGTTTCTGGCTAATGTAAGATCATCCAGATCTTTGTCCAAAAATACTCATTTTTAAATTAATCGATTTATATACAGAAACTTATTCCTCAGACACAAGTCAGAAAGATATTCACACAGCAATCGCATTATAAAACTAACGAGTTTATCGTATCCGAACGTTGAGCTCCTTGGCCGCGGTGCTCTCGATCTCTTTATGCACCACGGAGACCTCCTCCTGCGTCAGCGTCTTCTCCATGTGCCTGTAGACGATCCTATAGCAATGGCTGGTGCGCTTCGTCTTCGGATGCACGAAGCTGTCGACGAGCGTGACCTGCTCGATGACGTCGCCGCCGATGGAGCGCACGAGGTCGTAGAAGTCGTTGCTGTTGTATTCGCCGTCCGCCGGCAGCCAGAAGCTGATGTCGTTCGCGCACTGCGGATACTGGCTGATCGGCTTGTACAGCACGTCCGACTGCGGGCCGGCGTCCTTGAACTGACTCAAGAATCCCGTGTCCGCCGACCAGAAGAGCCGGATGTCGGGAATCCCGTAGAGCTTCATGGCGATGCGCTCGATGCCGACGCCGAACGCCCACCCGACGCGATCGTACACGCCCGCCTCGGTGAGGATCTGCTGCTTCATCACGCCGCACCCGAGCAGCTCCAGCCAGTCGCCGTTGTGCCTCACCTCCAGCTCCCAGGAGGGCGTCGTGAAGGGGAAGGTCGTCTCGACCCAGCGGCTCTCCGCCTCCGGGCCGAAGACGCTCTTGGCGAGGCCGCCCAGCGACGACTTGAGGTTGTACTCCAGGACTTTCATCGTCTCCAAGGTGTGGCAGGCCTGCTTGCCACTCTCACAATTTTCCCCTGAAACTTCACATTAATTACCACCAATCGACTCGGAACTACACCCACCTTTCTCAAACAGTTCGAGCCCGTCGTTCTTGGGAAACAGCTGCTCTTTGGTGTACAATTTCACCGCGTCGATTTGATGAAACACGGGATAATGCGTGCTGTCGATCTCGTCTCTTCGATAAACGTCGCCGGCCACCAGGAACGCGTCCAGACCGGATCGTATCAGTTCGCTTTGGTGGCACGTCGTGTGCGCGCGCAGTAAATACTCTCTATTAACGTAATAGCAATCGCTCTTTGCTCTCGAGACGTGCTCCTTTGGGATGAGGAGCGAATCGAAGTTCTGGCCAACTGTTACAATCGGGCTGAGGTTGTCGTAGACGGAGAACGTCGGATTTCCGCGCGGATTCTTGAAATTCTTGTAGAAATAATCCACGATGCGCCGCTTCACCAAGCAGAGCGGGTGTTGCGGCTGGTTGTGGAGCTTCCTCTGCATTAAGCCGAGGATTTTAGGTGTCACATTCGTAAAGTCATCTTTCTGGTAGGATTTCTCTTCGATCTGAAGATCTGCGTCTTGATTTGGGACCGGATTCGTCGATAACAGACGGAGGCTGATGCTCAAAGGGCGTGTGTATCGTGTTAGCGCTAGCGTTAACATTTTTATTCGATTTTGCGGAAATTTTGAAAATTTGTTCACATTTGAGATTTAAAAACAAAGCAATTTACAGGTTAGTATGGATGGGGACATTTGCCACGAAATCGTGGCGGATTGGAAATGTCGTTAGCTTTCGCATTTCGAAAATATTTCAAAAAATTTTTGCAAGTTTCTGGATGAAAATTTGTTGATTTATAGAAAAAAAAATTCTTGGTAATTTTATCTCAAATGTTATAATTTGAATAATTGTAAATTATAACATTTGAGGTAAACTTCTGGGGAAAATTATATTTTTTAGAGAAGATTTTCCACAAAATAAACAACTCCAACAAATATGATGAAATTTATATCAAAAATTTAGAAAATCATCGAAATAAGTTCATAAATTTGATCAAAAATGCGCTCACAGTTTAAAAACTTTCGAAATATTTGCGCATCGCGACAATTCCAATGATTCCATTATTTTGCCGAGTTTCGCCTTCACCTTGACAGCTGCGGTTGACATCAGTCTGTTCTTTGGCCAGCTCATCGGTGTGTACGTTTCCTTCGTTTCAAACGTTTCGTGGGGCAGTGCGCTGCGTTTTAATGCGGTGCTGCCTGTAGAAAAGTGACCACGCGTAAAGTATTGTTAAAAATGACGAGTTCGACGTGTATATTCCTCGTGTTGGCCGCGTACGCGGCGTGCGCCAGCGCGATCATGTGGAAACTGGAGCCGAACACGCACAAATGCCTGAAGGAGGAGCTGCACCAGAACGTGCCCGTTACCGGCGAGTACGAGGTGTCCGAGGTGCCCGGACAGAAAGTAGATTATGTGGTAAGTTGTCCCGCCGCGAAAACGTCGAAAAATTACTGGGGAAAACTATTTGCAGGTTAGAGACTCCAAGGGGCACGTCTTGGCCCAAAAAGAGGACATTGTTAAGGGAAAATTCTCGTTCGTAACCGAGACGTACGACAGTTACGAGATTTGCTTCATTTCGCGCGTACCGGAGCGTAAGTTGCACTTTTAGAAACTTTCTAGAAAGTGCCAGTGGTGAAAACGTTCTGTGTTTTGAAGGGTTGCGAGTTGGAAGGTGTCACGTTGATTGCCTACCATGAAACCACAATGTTACTAATAATTTTGCACGATTCCTACAAA
>JARRAA010003508.1:0-23074 GCA_030557295.1 Ecitodaemon sp. MM-2014
AAGGACGTGCCTCCTGTGAGGTTTGAACTCACGACCCCTGGTTTACGAGACCAGTGCTCTACCACTGAGCTAAAGAGGCTTGGCGCTAGCTGCACCTCAAACTTTTCGACCTTGACTTTTCGCATTTACTTTTTAATGAGAGTGAGAGAATTCTTGCATTCATTCCAATCGTGCGATATGACAAGTTAATACACGCCAAATCAGCTTGATATTTGCCGAAATTAAAAAACAACTCGAGTGAGTAAACCCTTGGCATTGGTACCAAAATAATCATACCTGACTGTTGATACCTTCATAAGCACTACTATAAATTACCTTTATCAACTCATTAGTAAGTCGACCTTGTCCATGAATATGAAATGATGGAGTGTTTGACTTTGACTTATAATTAGTGAGTCACCGACTTGTTAAACGGAAATACGTGCAGCCACATGCGCTTTTACCTCCGTTTGAAAGCTCATCGTATACCTTGGGGGATTATTCCGAAATAGGCACAATAAAGAAAATCCAAATTTTATATCGCCAAATATAAAACGTTTACAAGGCCGTGTTTACGTTGAAATGTTGAAAAGTTTTCGGAACACATTTTATCGCATTCGCAGCTCCTATTGACGGTGCGGCGCATTAGGGCCTTTTCCGTTTTACCATCGCCCGCGTCACTTTTACGATGACCAATTTTCCTTTTTCACTTCCACGTGCAAACGGCACACCGTCGTCGCTGAACATCTGGGAGCGACCGCGCCATCCTTGCCTCAATTGCCAATTCATATAAATTTTATTGTTTTATTGGCCATTGGTTTGACGTGAGAGTGCCCACAGCTCGCAAATGATTCCATTCGATGCACGCATCGTTATTTTACACTTCCGATAAAGGACCACGAAATATGGAAGTTAATAACATGCGTGATGACTTCGTTTTATTGCCACGCAATTCCGCCGTCGCGATACCGATAATTGACGCTCGTTTAGGGCGCAGCGCCAACTTTCGGATCGCGCAACTTTTGAGCAAACGCGCAAAAGTGCGGCAACGCCAAGGAGAGCCGCACGGGCGTTGTAAAAATTTCTAATCGAGCCGAAACAATGCACGCATTGAGCAAGTTCTGCCGCCACGCGACGGCATTTACTATTTTTGATAAACGCTGCCGTTCGGCAGCGAACAAGGCGATAACGTCGAGCGCGAGCATAGCAATGAATGGATTAATGCGTCGACCGACGGCGGCGCCGCGAAACTGGGTCAGGATTTGATTCATAAATCACACCGAGCGTCGCTTTCGTCTACTTTCCTCCGGACAGTGCGCGGCACGAGCAGCAAAACGTGGGGTGGTGGATGGACGCACGAGACGATCCGCACTGCCTCCTGTGAGGATCGAACTCACGACCCCTGGTTTACAAGACCAGTGCTCTGCCACTGAGCTAAAGAGGCGATGCGTGTCCCGCTGCCACCTCCGTGATTTGTTTCAATCGAATTGAGCGTTGAGTAATCGCAGGTATTTTGTACACATAATGAACATATTGTAGTCTGTCCCAATGCTGGACGAAACGAATCAATTTGTGTGGCAGAATTGCGTTTGTCGCGAGCACGTATGGGATTATTCGCCGTGTTGTGGCTTGCGTCAGTTGTAAATAAAACGCCAGCACATCGTAAACAACAAATTGGTGCTTGTTCCGTCGTGAGCTTGCCGCGAATTCTGCGGGATGCGCCGCCGCGGCCGAGGGCAGCGCGATGCCAAGGAATAACGAATAACATACGAGTTTGTAATTATCTCCAGATGTTGCTCGCATCGCTTAACTTCAGTTTATCTCGCCCGATGCGAACCCGCGGCTCGCGCACGCCTCTGAAATCGGTATCAAAGGCGGCCGCCGCCGTCAACAACAATTTCTACTTTATGCGCCGCGCGAGCCAGCGCGCATTCAAATGGACGCAGATGCGTGCGAACCGCGCGCCGCCGCGCGAAGAACAAAGCGCGCGGGCCGAAAGTGTGTGGGTGCTTTTTGGGCCGGCGAATTTCGCGCGTTGCTTCTAAACTTTTGGAACGAATCTTTCGAAGATTGACGACGCCGACGCGACGATGCCCCGACGATGCCCTTGCCGCGGACGTCCGTAGTTTATTGTCGGCCGTCTTCTATTTCAGCACGTCCGTGCAACGTGCGGTCACTTTTTACGCCGCGGCGCTCATTCAATGGCCAATTGCCGATGGCCGAGAGTCAGCGAGGATAAAATGCGAGCGACGGCCGAGAAAAACATCTCGAGCAGGAGCGATTTTCGCACGCCGATGCGTATCCATGTGCGCGGCGCGGCGACGAGAGGAAGGGTCCATTCAGAGAGGTAAATAAAAATGATAAAAACCGAGAAAGAAGAAATTCGAACAACTGCACGTCCGGACGTTCGGCTGCGTGTTTACGTGACGGATCAAAGAAGATATGATTTTTTTTACCACTCACGTATTGCAAAACATGCAATACGTTTGCCACTTCGTTCCACCGCTGGCTTGTAATTCCCACACTTTTACCACGCTCGTGCGGTGTCCAGCGTGTCCAAGTCGTATTTCATTATTCGTCAAAATAATTCGCTCGCACAATAGGCAACCATCCGCACTTGTTATAACAAACTTGAAAAATGAATAGCGACATAACGGAAAGTTGTCACGGCACAAACAGCTAACAAACGTTGACGGTTCGGTCGGAATGTAAAACGTTACGTTTAGCGCACTACAAATTCCAATCAAATGAAGCCCTTCGGAATTTTTCAAATCTAACACGGTCTAGGTCGTGCGCAAAATTCGTTTCGATGTCGATCTAATACAAATAATCGCAATCTGTGTTTTTCGGTGATGATCTGAGCAGTGCCTCCCAATGTGAACGTGACACTTGGAATTAAGGCTCTTGATCGCAGTCAAGTACACGGTGTCTGAGAGTTACCACTCAGGAAAAAAAAAATGGACGATTCGATCAGGAAGAGGAAACCTCTGCCATGCCAACAACCAAAACGGGGCGTCGTCATATTGGGCACTAACAGTTGTTTTGCCGATAGGGACGATAGGATCAGGAGCAAGATGCGTCTCCCCAGAGCAATGTCCACGATTGTCGAGGAAAATCCTCAAATTCGAGATGTCAAGCAGAACGTCTTGGATCTACTGGATGTTGTCGGGCGCAAGATTAGACGCTGCGAAAGCGGTGGTACATCGTTAGGAAGCACACCAACACCAGCATCTAGTACTACCAGCCACGTCAGCAGTACAACACCGGAATCGGATCCAAGTGCCACTTCACATGATATCGAAAGTCTTACATTTTGTAGTTCGAGAAAGTCCCGCAGCTTTCATTTCACTACGTCGAAGCAAACCACTGGGGACGTTGACGACGACTTTCAAGCGATTGGGCACATACGGAGGATGAAGAAATACGCCTTTGCTCCTAAGGCATTTACGAAAAAGTCTTTAAGCAACAGCGATCTCTACAAGCAGGACCATAGTCTGTTTCCTGTTTTTCCTGTGGACGTGCAAGTGCCGCGGTTGCAATATCGTTGCAGGCCCCGATATCATTCACAAAAGTTTCAGCGGGGTAGGGATGTTTTGTACAGGCCGCCTATTATCATGTCAAGCACATTGCAAAAAGCCATACAACGATACAACGCAAAACCAAGCGAGGAAACAACCACAAATTCAACATTCGAGTCAAATCCGCACCCTAATGCGAAGGAACGTACCTTTGTCAGGGGACGCCACGACGCAAAATCATCCGATAAACGATGCAAACATTTGGCGGACATTGCAGAGAATCACGATAAAGTTTTGAAAGTCAGACATTCAAAGAGTAGATCTCACAAAAAATGTGGTAAATGCAGATACAGACCTCCTCGGCCCGATGCAACCGACGATAAACCAGGACAATGCAGGGACATGTCTTCTAGGATTCGGGATCGTAAACACTCTGATGAAAATCATAAAGACAAACTGCCTAAAAAAGGTGATTCATATATGGCAGTGGGTGGCAAACGCTACAAAAGGCCACAGAGATCCAGGCCATCTACTCCAGAGAAAGTAGTAGAAGTTCTCAAATCTCCATGCCTCAATGAGAATCCGGTTTCCAAGCCGGCGTGTAAAGCATCTCTGGAGGAGGTGCTTAGCATGAAACAAACCAAAACTGTAGTGTTTAAGGGTGATTCCGCCACTAAGAAGCGCAAGGAAAAAGAAAGCAATGAAACGGAAAAGTGCGACGGAAGAAAACGGGCGAAACGAGAAGGGAGTCTGGTGCGTATCAAGCAATCCATCTTGAACCTAGCAGGGTTTAGTAAGCTCGGGGCACCTAAGAAATTGAAGTCAAAAACAAACACGAGAGTCGTTGATAATAGTTCGAAACCGTGCAGAGATTTAGAAAATGTACCGAATCCTAAGTTGCACAACCTGCAAGTATATACGGTTACTTGTAAGGTACCAGGTGCTAGTCACATGAAGCGGTTCTTAGACGAGGAACATGCAGACATATATAAGCTGTGTAATTGTGAACCGATGAAATCATACACGAAGTCAAAACCTACCATAACACGTGCTGAATTAGGCTCGCTGGACATTCCGCCCTTCAAAATGCGCTACAAGAAGCGGGAAAGTCGCCAACGTGCCAGGAAACACCAGGGGAAAGAATATAGAATATCACGCATTGACACAGGGACTATGCCTCATTATATATGCCAGTACAATCGCAAAATACAAGCTACACTAAAAGTTCCGGAAAAGCATAAGTTGCCCGAACATAGAGAGCTTTCTTTACCTTCAGGTGATGGCCCTGCGTTATTTCCGTGTCCAGTCGAGCAGCCTAATCTGGGTAGCGTTACGTCTTCATATGATTCTCACGAAACTCCCCGCCAATGTCTTACTACCTCGATAACATCTCTGGCTGATACAAGTAATAGGATGATGATATCTGAGATTGGCACCGTTGATGATAAACCTCAGGCATTGACGAAAAACGAAGATCCATCAATGATGAACGCATTCTCCGATAGAAACACAAAATCGCCCAGCCATTTGAAAAAAATTGTAGAGTCCTTATGCGTTACGCCAAATTTCGATAATTGTCCTGCATTTCTAATGGAACCGTATTGTTATATGACGTTAAATTCGCCCAGGCCAGAGCAAATAGAAAGCAAGGCAACAAATACAGATTTGACTTGGACCAACAACGAAATGCGAGTTGACGATTATTGCAAAGCTATACAAGAGAGTAAACCTCTCATAGAACAGAAACGTAGATGCCGCACGAATTATTTTTCCTTTGTCAAGGGTCCTAAATACGACGAAGACGTCAGTAGCTCTGGCGATGTGAGGTCAACTGATGAGAAACCAGGTCCTAGAAGCAAGATACCAGTTTTCTCAAGTGACAAACGTATCTTGCCTGGCGAAAAGGCGGAAACGCATTCGCTAGATGCTTCATCTTTTATTGATAATAAAAGTAATATGAAAGCAAGTCGAATTCCACGCCCGAAAATGTCCAGGAACCTACAAAATATACCTGAATGCAATCATCACAACGGAGATGGCTCCAGGGTCGTTTCGGAAAGCAATCATTTGAACTTCGAACTTGATTCTGCTTTGCTTACAGGCTGGTCGCAATCTAAGGATTTGTTAAATTTGGAAGAAGAAAAGTGTGATTTCTACTGGGACGATGACGATGTTAAACCGGATGCTAATTATGTTAACCAAGGCAGCACTAAAAGTAAAGTTAAGGAAGATGAGGACCATGAAAATGAAAGACTTGGGTGCTCTAAGAAGCCACATGAGTTGGAACTAAGCGATATTCCAACTAGTTTCGAGCTTAAAGCGTGTTGTAGTATTTCCCACTCCTTGGCTCAAATTGCTAGGAAATTATCAAACCCCGACCGGAGATATGGGGGCTATGATGTTCAGGCTGATGCATCTATTACAGACGTCCATCCGACACAGCTGCAGTGTATATATAAGACAAATAGCAATGATACGTTAACAAGACAAGAATCTTCTCTGTGTGATCTCCGTCAACATTTACTAGGTTCAGTTGATCCGGAAAACTTTGCAGCGGTAGCGTCGGCGAATAAAATGTTTGAATCGGACTATCCGCAGCAGGATAGCAAAAGCCAGTGTATCCCTTGCATGAAATCATCACCCATAGTACTTGCGGACCGCGGTAGTTTGCGAAATGTTCCCAACAGAAAATATTCGACGCCTGCCAACACAGCGACGATCATAGTAGATGTGTCTGAGTTAGATGAAAAACAAAGAAAAGTTTTTAAAAGCAATTCCAAAGCGGTCATCGCAGATAGCTTACGCAAAATAAATTCAAAAATCAACTTAGAAGACGCAGTGATACAGTCTGAGATACGCAACATGCAATCGGTGTCACTGCAGGTTCTTGTTCCGTCGAATCATGTTGATACAAGCACATCCTCGTCAAACATTCGAACGAATCCCACGAAGAAGCGAAGCAACTGGAAGTCCAAGCTTCCTCTTCCTATCCAGCGAATTAAACGATCTGTTCGCAATACGTATACGTTTCCTATCGAAGTCAATTTGGCGAAACTTTGTTCAAGTGAAAATTCCGGAAGTGATGTAAGTACGTAGGCTTTATTTGTAGGTGGAATTTTCAATAATTGTTGTCTGCTTTAAGGTGGCAAGTGTAGATCCTGCCGTTCTTCAAGATGCTCTCAAACTGCAAATCACTCTTGTATTTATGGACAAAGCATAGGTCGCGAATATTTGTTTAAACATAAGCACATTATTGATAAGTCCAGCTACAGGAAATTGTGTGGTTCTAAAGTATTTAGCTTACGCTGGTGGCGTGGGATATTTACAAGACGACATGGTTCGAAGCATGCACCGTTTATGGCCGTGGAATTGCATCAGAGTAAGTTTACTGAAATTTTAGACATACCTTCAAGCACAGTGGGAAGGTGTCTCTTCCAACGATCGAGTTCTCTTATATGCGTTTCACTTTCCAATTCTGAAACTGTGACACCGGTGTTGCACTCGTTGAGTTTAGGAAGCATACCATCAAGCCAAGGCAGTTCCGATTTATGGGTTACTAGGACAAGCTTTATAATTCAAGAAGTCAGAGAAGAAATAAAACAAATCGACAATGACACAAGTCAAACAATTCTATCTGAAGACGTCGAAGAAGTGATAGCTGTGACTGAATATGAAAAACGAACCGCAGATCGGCCACAAACAACCGATGTTCCGAGACGTAAGAAAACACTTCCTACGCTTAAAACAAAATCATGTGGTTTTGGTCGAATGGCTCGTAGAAAGGGGAGAAAATCTAATCAGAAACCTAAAATCATTTTTGATGTGCCACCCCTTCCTGAACACAATGAGAGTGAGTTCGATGCAACTCGAGAACGCATTCATATGGCACATCCAGAATTGCCGCTGGACATGAATCGTGAGGCCAGGGAGGAAGTTCAAAAGAAGCTGCATGACTACGACGAACAATTTGTTCAGAAAAAAAAGGATGCTGTACTGAAAGAAGATCATCGGCTGGTAGAAAGACAGATAAAGCACCTTAATCAAGAAGCTGAACAGTTCCGGGATGGATATGATGATATCTATACACCGATTACTCGTTGTGACTATGGCATGACCTATTATAACTTCAAGTCAACGCTGAGGAACTTCATGTCTCAAATGGAGACTCTTCGGATATTGACTCCTTGCGTAAAGGGGCACATGCAAAAGGCACCTAGTGAGATACCACCCAGGGAGATCATTCCGATTTTAATTCACGTTGAATCCCAAACTTGCGTAAGCCACCTTTTTTCTTATGTCATATTAATAATGATATATACGTTGTATTGTTCATTGTTCTATAGGAAAAAGACATTACGACTTTAGTAGGAGGATATATTTTCCAAGATCTTGAAACCATAGTGGAAGACCCCGAGCACAAAATAGAAGCGGACTCCAAGACAAAGGCCATTGCCGATTTACATCATCAAGAAAAGTTTGGTTTTGAAATCTATCCAGAATTTGGTTTCGATGGACCAGTACCTGAAATTGAACCTCTTCAAGAAGCAAGACCTATTGAGCCTGTTTGTAGCTGTGGGGATGAAAATATTTGTAAACCGGATGATTACGAGAAGTTTGCCATAACGTTAAATCCTTTGCCAGGGCGCCAAGTGATAAACGTAATTTTTCAAGATGTCGAATATAAAATTTGTCTCCCTGATAATGCGTCTGCTGCGCATTGCGTCTGTGTCGGCGAAACTGCTAAACTAACAATATGTGCCAAACGACGTTTCCTTCATAATCTATACAAAACACTTCGCAAAAACAGTCCGTTCTTGAGAAAGGTTAGAAAGGTCTTGATTTATCCAACAAATGACTTACTTGGAGATGCATCATATCAGGATCTGGCACGACAGTTTATACAAGATGTGAGGGACGCTATCCTGGAATTCGATGAAATGTATTACTTTAATGCCGTCAAATTCAAAGCATTGGAGTTGAAGTGGAGGAATCTGTGTTTATGCGAATTCGACGACTTGACATTTACCAAGCTGGAAACAATCAAGGAAGAGTCTGATGTATCAAGTTCGTCAAAAGATACAAAGGTGGAAAGTCCGCAAGTATTAGAAGGAAACGATAGCGCTAAAAGTATTGAACCTCTGGCTAGGGATATTGAAGATACTGCTCGAACTGAAATACTTTTCGAATCCGATAAATCAATAGTGAAATTAGATGAAACCTCGTTTACCAGTTTACTGAGTTTGCACAGTAGTAGGAGCTGTACGTCTTTAGAGAAACTTGCAAAATCGACTTCCATAGAGACACTTCAATCTCCAAAGAGTAGCAAAAGTTGTATTTGTTTATCCGAGAGGAAATCTGTGGAAAAGCGTAAGAAACGAGTTTGTAAGCGTAGCACGGTCAAGATGGCTTCTGGCGATGCGTTTCCTGACAACGCGGCCCTTTGCCAAAGAACAGTATATTGCCACCAACAAAATTTTGAGAAGAACAAGAAGAAATCTAGCTGTAAAGGAGTAGAATTAGAACAATATTATACAGCGAACAATATCATTCCTGGTCCAGTTGTCCATTACTACTATTCGTGTCATCATGTTGTAACTCGCCATCCACCGATTCTCTGGGTTCTGGCTAAAAGAATTGTAACAAGGCACAAGGTTTCAAAATGTAAGAACAAGGATTGCAATCAGGAACGAAGTCATCATCACAAGTCTTGTGATAAGACATGTAGTCATGATTCTATCAAGTCAAAACGCTGCTGCTCTCGAAAACGGCGTCCTAAAAAGAAGCCAAAAAGACAAAGGCAACCGAAGAAGCCAACATCTTCAAAATGTTGTGGCACTGAAAGAGAACATAGACACAGATCGAATGCAGGTGCGGGGAGTAGCCGACATGAACGGGTAGATCATCATCAGCAAATGTCTCGAACCAATACCACCACGGCGTGCTCCTGTAAGAAACCCAAGAAAAAGAAGTCATGTTTAAATTTTCAAAAAAGCGGCTCGAATAAGAAGAAGAAGAATAAGCCTGATTGTGGAAAGACTTGCGCAGATGCAACTAAAAGTTCGATTCAGTTTAGAGTTCATTGCCCAGCTCCTTCAAATGGTCTGGTATCGTCAACAAGTGCTAGTGCCACAACGGTATGCAGTAGTGCTGCTTCGGAGAGGCACGTTGAAGAGAAATCTCATGGAAGTAAAACTGCTCGAAGGCACAGTGCACCAGCTGTGTCTCCTGTTCGACCATTTGCGAAAAGATCATGCAGTAGCTGTTACAGTGCATCTAGTGCTAATACTAGTTCGGCGACTGTACGACCTAATTTACAAGATTGTGCCTGTGGATGCCGAGAAAAATCTTCGATTGTCTTACAAAACGAAGAACGAAGTCCAACTCCAAGGGAACATCCGATCGAAAAATGTTATTGCAAACCTGCAAAATCCAACTTGAAGTCTTCTAGTGAAACGAACGACAAACTAACTCGAAAATGTTGTGCATCGAAGAAACCGGATAAGAACAAGAGAATTGCCCAAAATGCTCCTTCCGGAAAATCCAGTGAACAGTCTTCAACAAAATCATGTTTAAGGACACAGTGTCAAAAAAGAGACGAAGCCTCGACAGAACAGCCAACGACGGAAACTAACGCTGCTCTGATGAAGGATTCCTCAGTTTCTGCAGTTCAGATTTTGTCAACTCAACCGGCTTGCTGCACATCTGTGCAATTAGGTACAACCTCTTTGGAAAATACATACACCACAGAAACCCCGTCTCATCCTGTCACTACTCAAACTATGATATATCAAAATGAGCCAATGGTCTCAATGTCTGTTCTCACCGATGAAACTGTAATGATGAACCAAGAGTCAGAAACGTGTAGCTTTTCCAGCGGAGAGGTTCAGACCCTACTCTCCTTTAAACCCTCTAACACAAAACGCACCACGTGGTTAAAGAAAATGGCAACGTTTCGGAAGGCTCACACTGGAACACATACTCTTACTGGAGATGAATCACCATCACATGGAGAAAATTTGCCCCTTGGAACTGCCCAAACAACAATTACACTCTTACCGACTCTTCATTTTCCGCACGCCTTGTTTGGCGCTAGACAACAGCGACTTAAAGGAAAAATCTGTGCCTGTCGAAGGCAGAAGCATAAGCCACTAGAACATATAATGCTACCCTATCTCGAATCTGGTGTAGAAAGAAGAGAAGATCACATTGATCAACAATCAAACAATTCCTCATGGCAACAATCTTCACAAAGTTGTTGTTCTGGTAGCTATACTTCTCGTAAAATTTCAGAACATCCTCCGATATACGTTAAGCTGAAAACTCCGACTCCGAATGAAAGGACATCCCCAGTTCAGAATCCTGACATGAGTAAAAATCCGAACCTTTTGACAATTGACTGTACCGATGCATCTATTAGTACAGCATCGGATGCTGTGACGCTCACTGTTAATGACGTGGATGGCACGGACAGTCATGATATGATGCAACCCATTAAGGAAGAGTCATATGACACAATTAGTCAGATAACTCCAATTCCTGAAGAGAAATCTGTTACTTCTGGTAATACATATTTAACAATCACTAAAGAAATGTCTGAGGAGTTGAAGCGCGACATTCGGACCAAAAATAATTTGAGGCGTTTATACGTGTGTACTGCCCAAGTACAAACTGATTTAGAATTATGTTTACCGACAAACGTAAATCATTCAATGATGAACTATTTTCGGGATACATCGGTGCATAGCAAGAACATGAGTATCAAATCTTCAATTCCGACTGTATACAGGTTAAAAGCTAGACACAATGGTCATGATAATGGCGCAGCACATTTGGAAGCTGCGGAACCAACTCATGGTTTTCATACTGAATTTAAAAACATGCAATTAATCAGCGAACCGCTATCGCACTCGACTCCAGCCCCGCTAGCGCCTGATGGTCATATGAAAATCATGCAAGACGAGCATTTGAGAATTGACGACCAAGGTGTAGTACATTACCGCAACATTGTGAAGAAGGTCGGAACCGATCCAGAAACAGGTAGTGTGATTAAAAAAATTGAGAAGTCTACTGCGCACGGTGATAAATCAATAACTACATCAAAATCAGATGAATTCAATCCTTCCGGAAAGGAAACTACTAGGAGTACTAAAACGACCGTGGATGCTGGTGTAAATACTTTTGAAGAGTATGTGGTGGAAACTGATCCTGATAACTCTTCTAAAGTTACCAAGAAATGTATCATTGTTAGCGACATGAACACGGGTGACAGAGTTGAAGAAATTGAGAAAACAGTCTTGGGGCCTGACGCAAAATATTTTATCAAATCACGGACAGTTGCTACAGGTGAGAGGGGAGTCATAGATGAACGGCAGATAGTTACAAATACTCCGCGCATGCCAGTTTTATCAAACGTGTTTCATCATGAATACAAAGAGTCTGATCAAGAGCGGATAGCTGTTGCGAACACGTCCGATTATGAATCGATAGAGCCACGTAAAAAAAGTAATTTGAAGCATATAGATGACAATTCGGCCCAAGTGACTTTAGTTAAACAAGATACAAAGAGCATTCAGTTTCCGAAAAGTTCCAAAATATCCGAGAAGAAGTCAAACCGTGCTTTTCATACCACGAACGATGCAGCATCAACCCAGTCAACCCAGTCACCATTCCTTCCCTATTCTGCATCTCAAAATATCAGTGTGGATGACGCACCCGCATTACCACCGAATGAATATAATAATTTGCCTGGAGATTCAACATCATTAAGTTCGAAAAGAAAATTGTCTGACGCATCTGTCCAGGCTTCCAGTGTCAAGAAAAGGAAGCGCGATGGAGAGAATTGTTGTCGATCTGTGAACGATACTCAAGCAGCTGCAATCAACGCAGTCCAAACTAATAAAAGCTGTTGCCATGTAATTGGTAAAGAGAAGTCTGCAAGGAAGCAGAAAACGTCGTCAACCAAGGTTTGTTGTGCGAAAAAAGTTAGCTCGAGCAGGTCAGCGAATGTTTGTTCGAACCCGGAAGCGAATAAAAAATGTTCCCAGCGATCAGTGAATGTTCGTTCCCAGGCGGACATGATAGAAAAATCAAATGATTCCCCATTGCCAAAAAGACCGAAAAGAGCAGCTTCCAATTCGCGCCAACAAAAACCCATCAAAAAGACTGCAAGAACTAAAAAAAAATGTCCGTCTTGTGTTGTATGTAAAAAGAAGAAGATAAAGTCCAAGAGATTCAATGATTGTTGTGACGAAAGAATCAAAAAAGCTTTTATTAATGAATCCCATGAGGAGTTTGAAAGCAGACACGACAAGTGTTGCATGCCTGCGGAAGAAGTAAAACAGGCAGTTAAGGGCAACGAAAAAAAGCGTTCCACCCAATCTTGTTCCAATGTGAAGAACTTCGGATGGAAGGGTTGCTGCGGAAAACGTGCAAAATCGCCTAAATATGTATTTAACGATTGCTGTGATGATGATATGATTAACGATTTCTACCATTTGGGGATGACAAAGTTTACAAAATTGTATCCACAGTGTTGCTGGCCTAAACTACTTTCACCTTCGTCAAATCACGTTATTGATACTGACTTCGAAGCCGGGCGAAATTCCCCAAAGCTTGACAAACGTCAGGTACCTTCATCCGACAGTGCAAAGTTACCGTCGCAGTATATTTTCAACGACTGTTGTGATCAGGAAACCATTGACAATTTTCATAAAATGGGATTGCAGAAATTTAAGAAAATGTATCCCCAATGCTGTTGGCCACGTACCACTACTAAAACAGACATGGAAACCAACACTCCGAATAAGCCCGTGCCGAAGACAGTTGTTATTAACAATAAGTCCCGAGAACCTTCCGAATTAGTTACCAAGTATGAGTATATTCTAAAAGACTGTTGTGGGAAAGGAGAAAAGACTGCGTTGGCAAAGTTAGGGTATGATAAGTTTGCACAACAATATCCGGAGTGTTGCTTACCAGAAAAGGTAGAAGCACGGAAATCGCTGTTCAAGGACAGCAGTAAAGCAATACAGAAGGCTTGTAAGAAATGCTGCGCCAAGTGTAAGAAGCCTGCTAATAACAGAGTTGGAGATGACCCGAAGAAGTTGCACAAACTATTTCAGGATACCTGCTCGCACATGTCTGATGATTCAAAATGTTGCGATCGCGATCCTGTTAGGTGGCAAGATTTGGTTAAACTTTTGCAGGCAAATCCCGACTTGTTGAAGTCTGTGCCTGTTTGTTGTAATGCTCATGCAAGAAAACTTCTCCGTCAAGCTGAGGAACGAAAAGCACATTATAAAAACCAGGGTACACCATGCCATCCTTGTTCAACGCCCTCTAAACAATCCGCACCTTGCGTTGGTATGATAGAAGATTGTGGATCAATTTGTGGAGTACCCCCTTGTCCACCATCATCACAGCTAACCCTTCAGGATGCTTCAAGCTCGAATGCCAATTCCTATAAACGACAGCAAGTTAATTCGCCGAACACATCAATGATGTCCACACAAAATTTTCTAAAGGCTTCGGATCACAATCGAATTGAGCCAGAGAAAGAATACTTAATGAGCCAAAAAGTAAAATATACAGCGCAATCGGCATCACCTAAGGTGATGCAAACTAATCAAACTAGTGAGTTCGAAGATATGATGTATCCTTCAATTGGCACATCGACAAAGTACGAACAGGCTACTGAGACAGATTTATTGTGTGCCTGCAAGCAGAAAGAAACTGCAACTGGTGAGGTGGTTCGTATCAAGTCGGGTCAGTGTATCTGTGAGTGTGGCCCTAAAAATAAGAATACAGTTAGGTCCAGATGCCAATGTAAAAAGGATACATTCGGTTTTACGGACAAAGAAGTGTGCGTGGATAATCTGAGGAAATGTCCATGTCAGAAACCAGCAAAATCAGGGGAATCGGCCACATATACAGCAGTGGATGTCAAGCCATTGCCAAAAGCGCAAAGCCTTCTTGATTCAAATTTCTCTATTTTAGAACAGATAGATACATACTTTGGCCCGGCAAAGGCACTGAGTGAAGCATATCTGGGAAAACCAATTGTAACTAGTCGGAAATTGTACGGAGGTGGAAAGTCGAAAAATCCGATGGCCCAACTGAAGTTTAACAACATTCTGCCTCAAATTACTAAGCAACCAACCAAATTGATAAGGGCACTAAATCCCTTCAGTCATACTAAGCAAACCAAAAGCAAACAAATCGTACATTACAATTCAATTATTGATCGCATTCCAACTGACGATGGAAGGATACCTATGGTTGCCAATCAGTACTCGCAACAAGTGATGTCAATTCATTCTGAGATACAAGTCCGCGAAGACTCTGAAGAGTCCAGAATGCTAGATGGCAGAAGGAAAACTATAAGTGACACCCATAAAATGGATGAAAAGAACATTAAGTTCCTCGATAAAGTCGATATGATTGAACAGGCTAGCGTTAAGAGTGAACCGAAAGCGCCAACTCAGAGAACATCCGTACAGGTAGAAGATGATCCTACGAAAGAAGATTCACTCGTAGAGATTAAAGTAGAATCGGCCACTCCAAGACTTACCGGAAGCAACACTGCGAAGACTTTCGAACTGAAACAGCTGGAGACTAGAGAGGAATCTCCTGGAAATTCCATTATTTCTTCGGGAGCACCCATGGCTGGGTTCCAGCACATATCACCAAGTGAATCAATCACCCGAAAAGCAAACGAACCGGAATTGAAACCGGTTGTTATAGTAGATCCTCCATCACCGAGTCCATCACTAATTACACATGATAAATCCCATGAAATTCGAACCTCAAGCTTTGAATTGCCAATCTATACGCCTGCACCGCCAATCGAAGATCCATTAAACAAACAAGTAGCAAAACCAAAGCATACCAAGTCTAAACGGAAGAAAAAGAAGAAAAGGAGGAAGAAGAGGAGGTCGCCCATGCAGTGGGTGTATGCCGTATTCTTCCATAGTCACAAAAAGGCTAGGAAGAGAAAGAGGAGAAAGAAGGTCAGACACAAACACAATGCGCCGAATTTTCTGGACAAGCTTTTCGGAAAAACAACGTGCACTATTGTCTTACCAGCATCACATTCGAAAGCTAGGACGTTTGACTGTGGCTGTAGCGAAGCTAGAGGAAAATTGTGCAAGTGCGATGGAGTAACAAGGACTGCTTGTCATTGCAATAAGAAGGATACGAAGGGACCTAACCCTGTGGTGGGGTATAGTTTCGTGGATAACGCTAAAATCTACGCCGAGAATAATCATACGAAGAATGTCATTAGACAGACTAGCTACAAGTCCATATTCGAGATGAATTTTGAAGATGATGATGAAGAAGAAGCGTATGATGGTTTTAAAATAATTCTAGAAGACTTGATTAGGAATAAAGAGGGAGAGTCATCGGATCCAATTTGGAGCGTTGAAACGTTCGCCCAGGAAGAAGTAATTGCTTCAACCTCCAAAGATTATCATGATACGAATAGATTGTCGACTATAGTGGAACGTACCGAATATGATCACGAGTTTGATAATAAAGATGAAGACGAAGATGATCATGATGATTCCAATATAGATGATACTCAAGACTCTGTTGATGAGGAGGTACACAGGGATATGCATGACATAATTGATATTTATAGAAGATTGCAGGATGAACACCTTTCCCCTTGTGAATACGTGAAACTTTCGCCAAATATAGGTGATCGTCTTCCTCACATTCTAACCGACTCAGAAATGAAATCTGAAGGAAAAAATATTTACAATTATGTCTATCCCACAACTGTAAAAATGCCAACAGCAATACACGATGGCAGAAACAAGGGGCACATGGAGCGTAAAAGTAGCAGCCGATTGTTAGGGCGGCTTATGAAGAAGGCTAAAAGTAAACTTAGTAAGTTGCAATTTCGCAAATCTAAGCATGTAGCTGCACCAGCTGCAGAATCGAGGAAGCGCACTGGTGCAGCACCCGCCAATGATAAGTCGAAACAAGCGAAAGTGAAATCCAGACCGGAGAAAACTAAAAAGGAAGAAATACGTATTGGCGGTACCAGTTATATCATCAGGAGTCCTAGGTGTAATGACAACTTGCAGTCCCAACGTACGATTGATTCCGATATTCCTTCTTTGACAACTTACGACACTCCCACGAAGGCTACTTCACATAAATCTCATTCTCCGAAGACCAATATGAGCATAACTTTATCGCAGTTTGATGCTGTAAAAGAAGTAATGAGGCATGACAATCTGGAGCAGATACTGAAACTTCAGAAAGAAATCAATTACATCAACAAACAGATATCTGGCAAATTTCGAGAAAGCGATCTGAAGGGCTTATTGGACGCTTCTTTGAAAGTGAAGAAACGACTTCAAAACTTTGTTGACCAACAAAAACATGTGAGTTCGACAGCCACCCTAACCAAACCTGATATGTCTGAGAAGTGCGTGGAGGTGATATCTTTCAGTTTCCACAACGGCGTGAAACCTAACACAGGGCCAAATAATGAAAATGTAAGCTTGGAGAACTGCCATACATGCGCGTCGGTACACAGTGAAGTCAATCCTCATTCGAAGGAAATCAATGACAATGCGGAACGATCCGATAGTGACTTGGTGGAGTTTCGAGAATCAATACGTCGGGAGCGTGAGCGAATAAAGAATGAAGACATAAATCGAAGGAAACAGGCATTCCAGGAAGCTATGCGGGGTAGCAAGACTGCGCATGCACGAGATCATAGCAACGAGCCTTCTACTTCTTCGGATACCTGTGGGCTCTTCCGGCACCATACCTGCAGTACATGTATGTTGCAGGGCACTCTAACCAAGGAAAATTCTAATACTATTCAACCTGAAAAAAGCAAATCGACACATCTTTTGGTGCAGGATTTGAGTGCTGAAAACGCAACATTCCTGGATTACCTTTCGGATAGTGTGGAAGTGCTTGGCATATACGTTCCGGAAACTCCCGCCGCTGTGTATCCAGTGATGGTACCATCGAGCATAGGCTCAAACCAAACAACGTCTAGTTCAAGTTGTTACGGAAAAATCGGCACCGATTCACATGAGATCTTATATCAATCGCCGCATTATACCACCAGTACCAGTTCTTCCAGACAGACAACCTCTCATGCATCCAGCGTAGGCCAAGATCGTGCTCTGGATAGAGATGATTGTGTCTTGCAGAAAGCTCTGGAGAAAATACAGCGAGCGGCCAAACAAAATCAACCTAAAAAGCAGCAGCAAGAATGTCCGAATGTCAGCCCAAAGCGAGGAAATAAAGTTATAATACCTTTTGATACCATCATGGAAAAGAAACCAAAGCTTATGCTAGTGCCAGGCACTCAGACGCCCTCAACCACTGAAGCAAGACCGCACGGCGGTAACGACAAGGTGCGATTGAGGCTAAGGTTTGAACCAAAAGATGTGCACGGGATCAAGCATCCTTGTCAGTCTTATACCCTGGAAAAGCTGGGCGATTCCTCCTACAACACAAACGATAAAGAGTACATCCTCAATGTCCACGATTATTATAAACCTGATACAGCGGCAACGTCACCGCGCAGAGTTACAATTCGGGCCAAAAAAGTCAATCAAACAGACAGGGAGTTTGTTCATCAGCCGAGAACCTTGCAGCGCTCAGCACCCACAGAACCTGTCGACGCTCCCAGATCGAAACATGTCATTCTTCAGGATGAACACGAGTCCATGGACTACGACATACCGAGACCGCGTCATTGTCCTGAAACCCGCCACCAACGTTACTCACCGACAAAACACTCACGTAAGCGATAGTGTCGAAGTACAGGAAAGGAATTTGAACCACAATGAGCGATTCATCACCGTTCGCCGATTAGTTATCAACATTCAATTTGTGTACTTCATGAAAACGAATATAGACCATTCAATTGAAATTCCATCGCGTCTGAGTCAAGCATTATTTGATCATTTTCAGCATGCATGAAATCGTTGGTGTTATCCTCGTTCCAATGCGCTGTTTACGCCGCGAGACCGTTTCTGCATTTTAATTTAATTGACGACCTTGTCCTCGTTCCTCGTTCTTATTACGCACTCGAATACCGCGAGACTAATTGTACGAATAAACGGTCGTGGTCAGAGTAAATTTATATTTAAACGAATCAAATTCTAAAACGTAATCAAACAATAACATATTCGGTGTAAAAGCGTATAAAAAGATGCCGCAATTTGCATACACTGATAAATACGGACTTGAGTCTCGCGACATGAAGCGCAACAGCAGCAATATGGTATAGAAAACTCGTGTGCATCTTTGGTCGTTAATTATAAAAATATTTCATCGAAAATATATCGGAAGGCACAACAAGTCAACGGAGGCGTCCTTAAGTCTAGATTAGTACGAGTACAATGCAGGTAAATCCCTCGAAAAAATATGAACATTTGAATCCGAATATTGACATCGAAAGCATGCCGAGCGTCCGCGGCTGACGTTGTTAGTACTCGCCGCGCCATGTGAACAGCGAATCGATAAGGAAGCAGGCGCCGTTGATAATGGCGAGAGAGCCGACCGCCAGGCCGTAGTCGCGACTGGATCCCTTCCAGTTGCCTTCGTAGTGCTTGATGTACAGCGCCCCGGAGGCGATGAAGAGCGCGCATCCGGCCATGCAGTAGAACACATCGATCTTCCTAGTGATAGGAGACGAAATCATGTGACCTAAAACCAAGACGATCAGTACCGCAGTCATACGACGCCGTCGCCGACAACGTACCGATGATGCCGCCGACAAGGATAACGACGAAACCGACGAAGGTTCCGATGCTGACCATGTCGATGTTGAGGTGTCCGGTGATACCATTTTCGTAGACCAAGTAAATGCAGACGCAAGCAATCGCCTGTAAACAAAATGTACAGCGTTTTATCGTTTGCCCATTCAGGGTCATCGCGTTGTGTTTACATCTAGGGATTTCAATGGTCACATCGCGCGGCCATAAATAAAGCGTTGCGTCATTCTCTCGAAATTCGCCTCTGAGGTCACGCGGTGGCCATTTTCCCGCCCAAAACGCGCAAATGTCGTCCACAGGTAGTCATTACGATGACATCACGATCTGGATCGCGCGCAGCATTCGCGTCGGTTCACGCATGATGGTCGCGCTGACCTCACGACGAACAATTTCACACCATTACATCATCCCTATAGCCGGCGCGGTGCAGGTTGATATTTCGAGTTGGTATGCAAATGATTATTAATGCGCCGCGCGCAATCGCTACATCCGGAGGATTGTAAAACTTTCCTGCACGTGCCGCAAAACTGGGCGCGCATAAAAGCGAGCGCGGAGAAAAAGGCCGGCAGCACGAAATCAATTAAACACTTTATTTCGTAATGCCGCAATTGCCCGACGGATTTAATGCGCGCAGCACTCCTTTAAGACCCAAGCAGGTGCGGCATCCGAAGGGCTAACGATTGCAGGCGGGCGCGAAACTAGGGCAGAGATACCGGTCTCTCAGGTGGCCGGAAATCCAATGGAAATGTTAATGCGCAGTTTGTGCGCTGAATCGTTTTCGTATCGATTCGCTGGTTTTATCTTCTTCCAACATATGCTCCAGATGAGATATTTAGTAAATATCTACGCTATCACGCTCGAAATCGACTGCTCGCGAGCTGGTTGGCTAAATTCAACAGCAAATGACGCTCCTTTGTTTGTTAAAAACTTTAAAAGGTCGACAAACACGAGATAAAATGAATCATATATGGCATTGCGTACTGCACGCAAAAATCCGTTAATCTTGCCTAACACATTTTATTGATAAACGACACGCTGAACGTGCGGATAGTGTGCAACAATTCTTAAACAACCATTTAAACGTGCGCAATGATATGTGCCAAATAAGTTACTTTGTACGTACCAGCTCGAGGAATTTGATTAACCACCACTTGCTGATAGCCATCTCGGCGTGTAGTGCAGGAATGTGCTTGGGTAAAAATAGATTACAATAGAGAGCACCCACACACTAGTGGAAGTCGTTCGTGCCGCTCGCGATGCACCAGGGGAGACGTGCGCGTCGCGACTACGCCAGGGAAACTGCGCCGGCCGCCGAATTCGAACGCAATGCCAGCCAAGGATTCCGCGCGGTTTTACTACTTGTTGAGGGTCGGAACGAGGAGTAGTGGCAGCAGAAGCGCAGAAGCGCACGAGCGCACCTTGGGAGTGTGCCGCGCCGCGCCGTGTCTTGCTCGAGGCCCTGACTCAACAATGAAGTCATCGCTAAAAAAGATCAAAAAGGAGTGCGGGACGTTGCGCAAGGCTGCGCGCTTCGAGCGTCGCGAGGTTTACGTGAACCGGCGATCGGGCACGTCTCGCAGACGGACGTGGACGCCAGCCGTGCGACGATTGCAGTTTGTCGTTTGCGGAAGAATCGGTTATTGGGCGGGCGCGTGGGTGTCCTAAAATGGTGCGGCGCGCGGAGGTTTCACGCCGATCCCGTCGACACTTTCGGCGGTATATTTCATAAATCTTCATCAAACGTTAATCGGTTAATGAAATCATTGCAAGGAAACTGCTTAAGTTTTCAGGTCAAACCTTGAGACGGTTAGCGCCAGAGGCCCTCGCATCCCTTCCCCCATAAAAATGACTCACTGCCAGCGTCTAAAAATAGATGCGCACGTCGGAAAGTGAAATGCCTCCGGTAGACAAAATGTGTTCTCGTCCATACATACCTATTTAGCGAAACCAAGACAAATGTTTGAGAAATGTTTCGTTCCATGTTGATAACGTTGATCGATTCTGTCTACAGTTATGCCGATGGTTTATTTAAATGTTTCAATCAAACAGTTTCATTCCTTACTACTGTTCTTCTTTGAGGACGTGAAAGCTAGAATTTTTCGAATCATAATTTAAGTGTTTGAAGCATTTGACGTTGGAAATTATGAAAATTCTTCACGGAAATTGACACCACAATTATTCCTTTATCTAAACATTTTTTTTTTCACAAAACATTGTAAATGTTAAGAGTTATTAACAATAATTGTTGGAAAAACCATGAAATTAATTCGGGAAGCAATGGGTTAAGCAAGTCATCGGCACGACTGGCATAATCAAGAAATAGGCTATTTTAACAGCTAGTTTCATAACTGGAGGACGGTAGCAATTGTGTTTCGTCAAGCACCACGCAAGGAACGGTTATCAGAATTGATTGTCTACTTGTCTGCTTGGGCGTTGCGAGTAGAGCTGTGAATGAAGGAATTTCATCGCCTTTGTGTATTTATTGCTTGATAACACCACAATAGAGACATGCACTTAATCTACCTAGCACGTTGTCAGTAAAATAAAAAATATAAGACCAGCGTGATTACAATGTGAAATTTTTATTAAATGTCCAAACACATTATTTCGAAATGATTATCAATGTTCTCCGCAGAGAAGAGAAGGAGTGCAGTTAGTGTTTAGATGTTGAAGCCTTCGAGCCCTTGGCCGAGCTTTTCTTGGCCGGACCTTTGCTCTTCTTCAACTTTCGAATGCGGGCTTTATCAATTGCCTTCTTGGTAATCTTAGCAGGATGCTTCCTTGGACGCCCAACCGGGCGGCGCGGAATACCAGGTTTCTTGCTAGCCGATGCGCGCTTCCTCTTCTTCGAGCCAGCTTTGGCAGCACCGGCTTTTAGGGCGCGCACCGCGGCCTTTCCAGCATTGGCACGTCCTTTTTGGGACCGTTTATCACGCTTAACTGGCGATTTCTTCGACAGCCGCACTTTCTTGCGCGTAACCAACGGCAAATCGTCAAAGCGGATGGGCGCCAGCGCCCGACGCGTCGAGTGTCTCGCCACAGTCTTGGTCTTCTTTATCGCCGATGCTCGTCGACGAATTGGGGCCGAATTCGCTGACCTTTGCCGCTTCTGGGGGGATGGGGTGGCGCACAGGCTCGTGGATTTCCATGCTGGCGATGGGGCCATTGGACGCACGGATGAGTTGTAGTTAATTCGGGCGAGTGGGCGCAAGTTGTAATTGCGATGGGCACGTCGGTATAAAGTCTTTTTAAGATCCATTTTATAAAAGTCCGTCACGTATCGCTACTTGACAATGTGTAAAATGAAAGCGAAAATAGGTTGGAATCAAATTTACCTAATGACACTTAAATAAATTTTCATAGCACACTAGATTTTTTTATTAGAATTGAACAATATTACAATAATATTCATTTCCCAAATCGTGCTACGATATTATCTTTATTGTTTGCGGAATTATTTCTGAATTACGCATTAGTTGTCTATACAACAATTTAACGTACTTTCAAAACTTTCAAATGTTGCAACTTTTAAAAATGAGGTTGCTGAGGTTGGTATGCAACGTAGGCAACTTTTTATACACAGGACAACTGAACAGCAAAATCGGCTGTTACTTCTGACCTAAGCACCATAATTTCGTGATTTCGATTTCAATTCGTAGCGAAAGAGTTGTTCTTTCGATTTCAGTACTGCCCGATCATTTCAAAATGGTGTTTTCAAAGTGTGTCAAAATGGCCATCAAAGGACTTTTTCAAAACCTACCTCGAAACATTCACTGTAACTTTTTCTAGCGTAAGTGCGTCCAAATGGCCGACATGCTTGGTAAA
>JARRAA010003519.1:0-14807 GCA_030557295.1 Ecitodaemon sp. MM-2014
GTCATGGCAGCCACGCCGGCCGCGCCGAAGTGCGAAAACATTAATCCACTGATGGTACTATTTGGATAATAATACATAGCCGCTTCCGCAGCCTTTATTAGTGCAGGATAAATGTCTAATATATATAAAAATAATTTCCTGAATTTAAATATCCAGAGTAATAATACAGCCTAGGGATTTTCTTAAGTAGTTTGCAAAGTCAAACTTTAAAAATTGGCGCGCTTTCATAGAGCGCGCTGGTGATGATTGGTGTGATCTCAAATACGAGAACGACCTTGGGCCATAAGAGTGTTTAGTGCTGACTGAAACACAACGACGTTCTCCCTCCAAATTTTTCCCTCTTACTCTACATTACGCGTAGTGCGCATTGGGTCGCGCATGCGCTCTGCCTGACCAGAGCCGGAGTCGCAAAAAATGCACTTACAGAGCTCGCGCAACAATACGCTAAAAGCGTTCTAAAAATCCAATTGCCTTTTATTCTGTTCGTTACGAAATTATCAATAAAATCGTTTCTTTCTGGATCAGCACAAACTACACTAGAATCAGTTGAAATTTTAAACTAAAAATCACACATTGTTGTCGTAAATAAAACAGGTATTTGTGTCAAAAATTCGTCGCATTTGAACCGAAAGTTTTCCACGCGTTTTTTGTGCCGTCAGTCACTTTCGCCATGTTCGAGGGCATAAACGTCGATGCGAATTAAAATGGATGAAGGCACTCGTGATAGATCACTGCGCAAACATCGCACGGCGCGCAGAAAACGCTCGCACTTGTTATTCCCGCCGTCGAGCGTTCAATCCCGGACGCCGGACCGAAATAAAAACGTTAAAGCGGTCCGAGAGCGACGCGATTGCGAATTCGTTCAGCAGGGCGAACCCCCAACAGTGACCGATTCGACCCATATTTATTCATTTTTCTTGTTTTTCCTCCGCTCGCGTGGACGCAACATAAATCGACAACGAAGTAAAAACAACGTAAAAACAAGAGCAAATAAAAATCATTCCGATCTTATCTCGTAAGGATCACCCGATGACTCTGGGTTTCTATTTTCCGCAAGTCAAGTTCGCTGCAAAGTTGTTTTAGCTTTTTGACTAGATTAATCTACCTCGACTGGATTAAATTTTGCGTAAATTGAACTTTAAAGAGTCCGCCGGTGATTATGCGCGCATGTCATTCTTGATTTCCGCTGCGCACGTGAAGCGAACGAGAAGCTAACTTCTCCCGGTGAGTTTGTGAAGTCGTGAATGCGAAATTCGCTTCTTGGATAAACATCAACTCAAAGCGGGTTTGCTATTATAGCGTGTACCAGGAGACAAAGTTCCGGAACGTTTCGGGAGCTGGCGACGTGCCAGCGACGACAATTTTCAGTCAGTCGCGCTTTGAAAAATCGCGATTTGAAATGACAACATTTAATTAGCCAACACAAACTAATGCAGCTTGCAGGTATAATTATACCAATTGAAATATTCAAGCGAATTGTTTGATTCGCGTTCACCTGAGTTAATATTTTGTCGCCGAAGACATTTGGTATGCCGAAATTCTTGGGCTAGGCGAGTGGCACAATAAAGCTTTGTAAGTGGCGCAATATCCTCGCGAGCGTCGCCAAGTCCTCGCCGATGAAATGATGAGAACGCGGGGAATTATGCAGAGATTTAGGGGATTTACAGCCTAATTCGCTGCCGCGGCAAGCGTTTCATTTGCGCGAAGGTACGAAGCATAAACCAGCGGGGCGTTAGGAAATAGCAAAATTCGGCGGAGGCTTGCTAAGCGGCGGCGAGGAAGTAGCGACGGAGCAGCAGGATATGGCTGAATATCAAGGACGCGTCTGCCAAGGAAGACTCCGAGGATGAGGAGAGTTAAAACGTTCGCCTGCCTCCCACGCCAACGAAAACACTTAAACGTCGCCGCATGCTGCGCATACGCTTGTTGTAATTGTTTTAACGGTTTAAGGCGTCGCTTAATTAAGGATAATTTATTTGTAAATATAAACAAAATTGCAATTACGGTCGATTGAATTTGAAAAATTGATTTCGGTTATTAGAAAAAAAACATCAATAGCAAACATTGGTTTTCGAGGAATTTTCCGCGTATAAATATTAAAGACGCATCAGCATTTTATGGCCGAGCTGAACGAAGTGAAGAGCTTTGGCGGATGCGGAGGTGTGCGGTCTCGCAGCCGCGGAGAATGAAAACGAAACTAAAAAGGTTTTACGAGGGCACGAATGCGAGTTTGGTTGACACACATGTGCTCGAATAAAAAGTAACCGCCGGCGGAGTCAAAGGAGGCCTGAAAGGGCGGCGAGCACGCCCGCACAGTCAACTAGGTGACTATTTGATGTCTTACTAACCCACCCGAAAAACAGATGGAAAACTAACCCAATATCGGAGAAAATCGAAATCGTAAACGAAAACGGAAATCCGAACGCGAGCGAAAAATAATGAAAACGCGAACGTGCGGGGACTTCTTATTATTCATCAAATAAAAAGTAATATAAAATAAGGGAGTTCAATATTGACGATGGAAACCCAAGAAATTAATTAAATGTTTAATGAGAAATGTGAGGAATTATTTTCGTGTATTTTTTCGGTCGAATTTCTTAATTTCCGGGGTTGGTTTCGTTTCCACTCTCGCTTTCTCTTCATTTTCGTTTACTGCCGGACTCGTCGTTTAGTTTCGCTGGTTTCGCAATGTTTCATCGGTATTCAACCGCAATCGAGTTAGATAAATACACCCGCGCCTGCCTCGTTTTCCCACTCGCTTGAGTGATTTTGGCTGAAGTTCGTCGCCCCGCCTTCACGCATTTCCGAAATTTGATAATTTATGTTTTAAAAATTTTAACAATATCTCGTTAGTACTTAGTGCATAATTGGTTGCCTACTCGAAGGTCTCCATCTTGGAATTTCTGATGAGTCAACTTTGCATCATTAGCGGTGTGTGTCGAACGTTCTGATGACTATTTCAGAAACTTCCCTCTACGCCGATCTATCCTCATCTCCCTTCGGCCTTCATTCCTCGTCATTCGTTTCATCGTCGCTATTTCTCTTTAGCATAATGCCGAGTCGTTTGCCGGCTTCTTCCATGTGATTACGCCCGCTTCAGCCTCATGCTCGGCATCAACATCCAAATGTCTGACTTCGCCATGCGTGCCTGAGTAACTACTCGGCTAAGCAGGAAGTCTGGAAACAGGAGGAAACATTCGGAAAGCAGGAAGCGGTTGAAGTACGAGGCAAAACGTCGATCCGATGCGTTATCAAAAGCCCAAGGACAGAGCGCGGGCAAAGTTTCGACGTAAATTTGGACGAGGGACTAAAAAGCAAAGTAAAAAGTTGCGCGTCCCAAACGAGCAGGTGAATCTTGCCACGTGGCAAGCGAAAAGTTGCCGCGACTTGCGCAAATTTCGCCCATCATCATCGTAAAATACTTTATTGCCGCACGCACCCTAAAATAAATCGAAAAAAATCAATCTCACTAATGAACATGATGAGTGAAAATCGAAGAAGCAAGAAGTTTTTAGAAAAACTACGAACGCGCAGAATGCAAATGCCTGGATAACGAAAAGTTAAAAACATCTACTTTGCGATTTGCCCAGTCATTCCGAAGATTAATAGACACTAGACAGCTTTACGTATTCACGGTTGCTCAAGTTAAATAGCAAGCCGCAGCGCAAATTTTAAAATTATGATAATGACGTTTGATGTTTATCTACATCCACATTATTCCCAGCGAACGCAAGCGTCGCACGGCTCAAATGGTGTTTGCTCACTGTTTGCGCGTTCGCAAAACCAGTGGATTTCGATTTTGTAACTAATGCAAGCGTTTGCAACGCTGACGCAGGCGCGATCGCCGATTTTTACGATAATCGACGGAATTAAACGCCGCGCCACACGCGTTCTATTTATTCATTGTCTGTCATTAATTAATTGTACACAGAAGTGGACGCGAATTGCCAACATCATCATCCCGAACCGCGGCGCGGCCATTGCCAATGGCCGCCGTTCGAATTAATATATAATTAGTTGAACAAATCGCAGCGATAGTGGGCGTTGGTGGCGTTCCACGTCGAAAACAAATGTAGTCCCGGGAAGCGGACATGTTTTTGGGGTAATGCACACTGACCAGCATCATAACAAATAACCTCCACGAGAATGCACTCAACATACAGCGTGTTTCAAGTACCAGAGCCTAGGAATAACAAAAAAAATCGAAAGGTGCTAAATTTGTGGTTTTAACTATATGTTAGGTCACCTAATGCCACGTTTGACAACGCAGTGGAAAAAGTCGACAGGATGTATTGCGGATTTCGGTGGCCAATAAACGTCCACTCGCTGTCTACCTCTGTTCGAGTAAATAAATCGCTTTTTGGAAACCGTTTCGGAACGCAGACATGTCGGTAAATAATAGATAACTGCGCGGCTCGCGCCCGAACGAACGCGGCCGCGCCCCGTTTCATAATTGACATCGCAATAACATAGATCATCGGATCGAACGCGACGCGTTGCGGCCGCCGGGTTTGGACTGCAAAAAATTTAATCCGCACAAGTCTCCGTCCAGCATTTCATTTGTACAACATTTCCACAATGTAACTTGGCGAATTTAAAATTTTAAATTTGTACTCCCGTTTTTACGTCATTTCGAATCGGCGACTCACCGGAGTTGAATTGGTTTGTGTCAAAACGCCATTCACGCCGTTTGCGAATGGAAATTTATTAATTTGCGCCTCGAGCAGGTGTAAAACTTTCGCGTTATTTTCGCATTTGTCGTTTTGCGCGTGTCGCGCGCTCGTTACGCGCTTCGGCGACTTTCGCAACTTTCAATTAAATAGTTTGTCGGAGCGCGATTGAATTTCTCTCCGGCCACGGCCGGATACCTCCTCCGGCTCCGGAGAAGCGGTCGCCGACGTGTGGGAATTCGTGCCGAATATCGAATTGAGCCAATCTCGATGCCTAATGCTTCGTAATACGTAACGAAGTGACAATTACATGCGTGACACACGCGCAACTCGTATCGTGAAATACATGGCGAATAGCCGAAACTTGGCATCGTGACGCTAGGCAACCCATTGCGCTTCGGCGAGCGAGCGCGCTCTGGGGGCGGCGGTCGTCCGGGCGTTAACAACGTTAACTAACCGGCTGAAAGTTATTTTTGTCGAGTCGTCGCGCTCGTCACATGCGACGCACGTGCGGAGCAAAAAGGACGCGTCGCAATCGCACAGCAGGACGTCGATGTCGACGGGGAAGATTTCAGTCAGTTTATGATCTTCCCTCCCAGTGTCACGTGTGTCGTCATTGATACCTCGTTAGAAGGGCTATTATCATGAACGATATCGCTTCGCTGCGTGTGATTTGTGAGCGCAAATTGATATAATAGATCGCTAATGATCTGCCGATATTAAAAATGCTTTTTGGGTTGCCTGCCTCGGTCAAGGGAATAAAAGCCTTTGAAGTTTTTTAAAGTTAAACATAGAAGTTTCTGGATTATGTTACTGTCATCAGTCGCGAGCAATTATCATGAACTTTTAACTTCTTCAGTCGTGTAGTTCGCGATCAAGTTTTATCTTCCTCGGAGACTTTCCAGGCATTGTTCGCTCCTTGCTGTTGCGGGCGCCTGGCATAAATCACTATAATAAGACCAGATTATAGACACGTGCCCCATTGAATTTCTCTAAGCCCAAAATAAGCTCATTCAATCAGGAATTAACTGGACTCGACTCGCACAATGACATAGATGATAAGCGGAATTAATTTCTGATTGATTCGCCCCTCTCGCTCTACATTTTTAGCGTTTTTCTTCATTTCCGTACTTTTCAATTACGCTCCGCGAAGTTCCCGCACAATGCGCATCAAACATCGATGAAAGAAAGCATCTGGCCGAGTGGCAAAGAAAAGGAAACTAATTCGATTGATGATGGTGCGATTGCCGTGCCGAAGCGTCCTCCTTCGTCCCCGTTCGTCCTGGAATAGTGCCCGAATAGTTTTCCATCCGTCCCGTCTGAAATTCTATTGAAGCCGCGCCGAGACAGTTTAAATAAAGGAGCGCCGAATCCGACGCTCTTGAGTCCTAGCGTTTCAATTACAATCTCATTCTGCTGCGCACAAAAGGACGAAAGAGGTAGGCGAGGCGGTCCCGAAAGAATGCCATAATTGCGTTTAATTTTTTATCCGACGTGCAGAGATTGCTTTCGATCCGCGCCGTTCATGATTTATGCATTTCTGGTCGCCCGTATTGAGATAGTTGGCGTTAAGGACGTTGAGCACGTTAAGGACTATCGTCGCGAAGCGCTCTACTTCCGGCACGTTAAGTTCAGAACTGCCGAACTCGTAGGTATACCGATATGCCATTAAAATATAATGCATCATTAAGCAGACATCAGGAAGCATCTAGGCTGAAGATATTGAGACCGGAGAACTGGAAGACCAAAAACGCCATATTTGCCTGCAAGCACGAAGCAGAAAGCGGAAGGGCCTGTCAAATGGTGATAATAATCATTAGAACAACAGAACATCTTATTTCGTGCTTCTAATGCCTTCAATTAGATAATTGTTCTTGATACCAATCATTATGCTTCTTTCTTGTGCACTGTTTTCGTTTGAAGGCGGGAAAACAAGAATTTTAACTTTATTTAGAAATCGACCTCACAACCATTCCCTTGTGTAAACATAACTTTGTTTCATGAGGAATATTAAGAGTTTGTCGCGGCTAGCTGTGATATGCCGCGGCTACTTGTTAGATTTAGTGTGAGATGTTCCGTTGTTGTTTGTTTTGGTGCAAGGTCGCCTTGATGTAGCTTGTATTATACTTATTTGTTATTTTATGTTATTATTGATCCAAGGTGGCTCTGACCATAAAATAGTATAAAAGGCGGGCACCTGACCGGCGTTGGGCAGTCAGTCCTCTGCCTCACTAAAAGTCTCTTCAATAAATTTGAACCCTCTAAAGTACCGCACCGTCTCTTTTGGAGTTATTTGTCCCCATAGCAGTTGGGGGCGCTTTAACAAAGTTATTAACAATTAATTAATCCGGTAAGTGATGGGTTAAGTTAGGTTATGGAAATCAAGATGAAGTTTTTATTTCCAGATGAAAATTGTTGCTTCTATTCCATAATAAAATAATGCGTGTTGGGTTGCCAAGCACACATTCCTCTTCGATTCCTGCTTAATTTAAATCAAAAACTTTTGTTTTCTGATTCGAGAACCCTCGTTCGTTCCCGCTCTTCCTGCCTTCGTCGCGTTACACTGACTGACTGGAGCGAGGGTTTCGGGACGCGCGACTCGCTCCCCGACAAAGGGAAACTAATTGGATGCGTTCGAAAGATATTTCCTAGCAATTTCTATGAAGCCGCGCGCGCGCGTCGCCGAATTTCCTCCCGCTCCGCAGCCACTCATGCTTGCGACACATTCTTCTCGTGCGCCCTCGCATGACGTCCGTCAAACGCATCGCGTGATTAGGCGTGGAAATAAATTCGCGTCGAGCGAATATCGGCACATCTCGACGTATCGGATGTCAGAAGGTTTGACGTTTTGACACTTTGCGCCGCGCCGACCAATAAAGCTTAAAACGTGGGTTATGCAACGCCGCGGAATAAATTTAATTAACGAAGGTTTCTCGGCATTTCGGCCGTTGAAAGGATGCAGGCCGCGCCTCGAAGAGTCGGAGCCGATTTTGATTTCTCAATTCGACGATTTTGCCCGGCGAGGGCGAACAATGGGAAACCCTGATTGCCAATGTCATTGTTTTCGGCGTCTGCGCGACGACGACGCTCCGAGATTAAACAATTGTAATTTTAATTAAAATTTTAATTAATCGATGACATTCGTTTGCCGCGCGAGAAGCAGGTGGAGCTTTGTCGCTCAATACCTGTCGAATTTGGCGGAACAAACGCCTTTTGTTGCAGGAAGAAGCTATTAATTAATTAGTGACGTAACGTCTTCTTTAAAATTGAATATTAGAAAATTCATTTTGAGATATTCTGAATATTTATGACAAAATTTTCGTTTGAAGTCCTTATGGCTTCCGTTTTACAACCTCGTTTTTTATTTTTGCACGAGATTGAGATGTATTTCCTGTTTTACACGTCAAATCTGTGTACAATAAAGCATGTAGGGTGTTGGGTGCACATTCAATTCTGAGATTGAAAAGAAAAGTGACCGGGTGAGTCGTTCGGGGTACAAAATGGACAAAATGGACAGGATGGACATGGGAACATAATGGCATTGTGCGAGTAACGTGTTGCCGAAACGCGTGTCGCGCGTCGCACTTTTCTTCCTTCTTTTTTATTAAATAAATCTCATCACGCCGCGTGTCTCAAGCATCCCTCGCACCCCCTGCCATCGCTGTCACTTGCTCCGAGTGGTGAATCACCTTTTTTGTATCCACAGTGGCGAAAAGCATTCAAATGTCTGTTTGCCATGCTTCTTTTGTTTCTGACTGCGCGCCGAAGCGAAAGGTGTTAAGACGTTAAGTGCAATCTGGACAGGAGCAACGCGCAGTGCGAAACCTCCAAATCTTTCACGACGCACGGTCGGCAGCAGGATTAAGAAAAGAAAAAACAACGAGCGCCGCACGAGCCCGAGTGACATGACGAGATGGCACGCACTACAATCTACAATCGTCTGGAGGGTGTTAAGGGTGTGCAGTGTGTGGAAACTAAAAGAGGGAAGGCTATGAGGGAATCCACTTTGGGGTTACCGACTGGGAACAGAAAGACACTTCCTTCTGGTGATTGAGAAGTGGATGTCTTGCAATCTTGTCTTATTAAACTTGTCACTGCGATTCCAACGACTCCGGAACATCACCAGCTGCTACTATCACAGATTTACACAACCAAATATACAACAAGCCTAAGCACTTCGAATCATTCCCATATTCCCCAAGTTTATAATTTTTCTTTCTTCCTTTCTGATATGACGATGAATCAGAGATTTTTCGAAAGGGTTCATTCACCAGAGTCCACTGAATTCGCTCTGACTGCAACGATGTAAAACAGCTGACCAAATAATTCTATTTACCCAAACATTGACATTCGACAAACATTGACATTGAACGCGAAAATACGCGCCGGCCAAATGTGCATTTCGGTGCAATCTGTGCAGCCAGCGATGCACGCGCAGCGTGGGCCATATCGGCCGCATCCACGTCTACTTGCAGATTCAAATCCAAATCCAGATCTAAATCAAAATGGAAATGCGGCTGCGAGCGGGGCGAACCAAAATGAATAATATATTTATCAGTGACAAAATCAGATCTATTAATTTATTTTTGGGCCCACAATCACGCACACCATTGGGACGCGCGCGTGTGCGGGTGCGTACGGATGCGGCGCACGAGTGCAGCACTAATAACTCTGCACACAAATTAGGGAATAGAAGGGGTCGCGACACTCGTGGTGCAGCGAATAAATCGCCATCGTACACAAACATCACATCACCAACCAAGCGTGCAAGCAATAGGAGGACCAGAAATGATTTTATCAACGCGCATAACCTCAAATGCATTCATCTATTTTTGGTCTGCTTTGGGTTTTCGTAAATTCGGACAAGGGCGAAGTATTTTTTACATTGGCAATAATATTTAGGTTATTGGGAAACATTATAAAATATTCAACTGTTCCTTATCATGTATTCTCACTGTTGCTAATGATCTCCTGCCACCGGTCGAATAGTTTGTCGATGTCCTATTGCCAGAGATCGCCTGGTCTAGATTCGAAGAAGTTGAAGAGCTAATTTTGGAGGTTCTGAAGACGACAGGGTTGTGGAGGAGAAACGAAGCTTTCGATTTGCATACAAATCTATGTGGACGACAAAACGATCACTACTTATTACTCAACCGAATATAATGCCACTGGAGTTGGACGCCATTTTGATTCGTGTCCTTGTCAAAATTCAACAATTGCGCAGCGCTGGCGTCGCCCATCACGCAAGGGCGCGCCGTATCGAATCTCCATTACAATTATGCACCGCTAGGGAATACGAACAATTTGCATTCGGGATTGAACCGGTTTTTCCCCACGCTGCACGCCGGCGCCGTCGCCACCCCCAACCCGGTGCACATCATTTCGTCGGCGGCGCATGGGGATGGACGCACAATGCACCTCGTTGGGCTCGTTGTCTCTCCATTCTTTATTCCGCATCGTCGCTGCGTGGCGCGCGAAAAATTCCACCCCTTTCCCAAGCAGATGATAAAATATTTAAGCAAATGGACCTCCGACGCGCACCCAACGCGTTTCGGTGCTCCCACGCTGCATACCATTACATGTTGCTATCGCGACTCTTCCTTTAAACGACGCGCGTCCGATGGGCACAAAAGTCGCAGATAACGTCGCGATGGCAGCGAAAGCGTGAAATCGAAGGGACAGAAACGGCGTAGCGTTCAATGCGAATTTTGGACTTCTGCATTTAATTGCCGAACACGCTCGCACGCACCGGGACTTGATGTGCGGCAGTGTCGACCCTCCGGACACAAAAGAGCGGGGGATGAGGTGCAAGACATGAATGACAGGCGCCGAAAGGGTGAAAATTTGAATGCAAATAATAATCAACATTTTTTTATTTGGAATATTCTTGCCTCGGCGCTATCTTTATAACATTATATAACCGCCCTCGCACCTAACCTAATATGACGTCCTCCGCGGTGAAAATGCAATTTTGTCAAATATTACGACCGAATGAGCACGAAACTTACAACGTAATAATCGATGGCTAGTCGAACGTTGTCGCTAGATACGCCGGCCGCGTTTAATTATAATGGCAGCCAGCATGAAGCAATTAACGCACGAGCGCGTGAAACGCACAACGCACCGGTGCAAACCGGCGCGAAATATTCTATCCTACCGAAAAGCGTGTATTTTCGCGCTGGAAAAATCAAGCCGACGTCGAACGCGTCGCGCGTGCGAATATTGCAAATAGTGCGTGAGCGTAATTGAAATTATATATTGCGCCTGCAGCTGTCTGGACGACAGCGACGCCATTCGCAGTCAATTACAAATTTATAATTAACATTATCGTTTCGCGCGGGCCTGAATATAATTATTTGTCGTTTGGCTTGTCATCAATTTCTAAAAGATTTCCACAGAATTGTTCATCGATTTGCTGAGAAGAAAATATCATAAATAGTTATAATTCAAATATTTATTTGGCATTTAGGTTCTCATCGATTTCTAAAATATTTTGACCGATTTTAAAACCAATTCTTGAATACAGTGTAAAGATGTTTGTTTTGATTTGCGATATGACAGTACCGTTGTTACAGCACTGTAAATAACACTGTCCTGCATGAAGCATTTGTTTTTAAAATTCGTTCTATGGTCTGCCGGAGCTGGAGCTAGGACCCAAAATTTGCGCCCCTTTCTGAGACCGCGTAACAATGTTTTGCATATGAAATACATGGAATACATTACATTGGAAATCGATGTAAAAATGACCTAAAATGACCAAAATCCGAACTTTGACCTCGTTTTGTAAAAAACCTCCAGTGAGCCCATATTACCAAACGTAAACTTTTTTAAAGCTCGACGAAAAATAATGTATGTAATCGTATGGAACAGGTATGTATTTGTCTAATTTAGATTAATATACCTAACAATTTAAAAAATTAATACATTCTTAGATAATTCGCCAAAGAAAATCAACGATCATTTTTTACCAAAAGAAAGCTGTAGTGCTGTATTCTAAATCAAAACGAAGCGCCTCTTTATGCTTTATTGAAAATTAGATTTACGGAGAAGTAATTTTAATTTTCGTTGTTTAGATATATTTGCATGCCCTCGACCATTAGTTATTTGGGTTGACACCAATTTCTAAATAATGTCACCCAAATTATTTACAGATTTACTGGAAAGAAATTTTATTTCTCGTTGTTTCGAAATGAGTTCATGTCATGTCACAAAGTTATAATTAACTTTCGATTTGTACCGCCGTGGATAATTAATATCATTTAGATTGTCACCCATTTCTAAATGATTTTGACAGAATTTATAGATTTACTGACAACGAAAAGTAATACAATTTCTTGTTGTTTCGCAATGAGTGCATGCAGTTGTTACAAATACATAATTAACATTATCATTTTGTACACGATTGACAATTATGATTTGCTTTTGGGCTTTCATCAGTTTCTAGGGCTAGACTACCCAAAGTGTGCAGCGCCTAAAAGATTTCGACCATATGTTCACAGATTTTTGCGTGAAGTACAGACTAGTACGCGATGAGGACAACAAAGTTCTTCCTTCATAGCTTTCCCTTCTACTCTATACTACGCTCAGTGTGCAACGAAAATGAAATCGCCGTTTCCTAATCTGTTCGTTACGAAATTCTCTATATGTGTTTGGAATACAAAATCGTCAAACACTTCAAATAAAGTTCAAATTGATGCTAAAATTGACCTAAAATAGCAAGTCCGAAATTTGATCCCTCATGTGTTAGACCAATTTTATTACACAACAATGAAAAGTTCAAAACAAGAATTACAAACCTTTATTTTGCAGGACAATATTATTGCTTTGTAAATATTTCTTGTTTAGGTTGTCATCAATTTCTAACAATTTTGAATAGTTCAGAGATTTTCTGAGAAGCAATTTTATTTCTTGTTGTTACGAAATGAGAGCATGCAGTGTCACTTGTGTCACCAGATTAACGACAGTGTTAATTCTATAATTACGCTGAATCGTTGATGTTGAGATCGCTAGAGCGAGATCAAAGCGGCATGTTTGGATTGCAGAATTTGTGGTAAAAAAATGTGCATTCCTGAGTTAAATTTAGACAACTGCTTTTCAATTCAGATGCTAAACGATTCTTCAAAACACTTTCAAATCAATTGCATTATAAAATTTAGTTATCATTATTCTTCTGGGTTAATATTTTTTTACTTGCCTACAGTTAAAACGGTTTGATTTGAATTTGTTCGAAACAAATGTGTTGCCCCGGCCGTTGATTTCCATCTGCGGTCTTAAATCCGCGCCGGGGGAGGACATTGTGATGCAAATCGCCGTTCGACGCTCCGCTCGCTCGCGATTTCAATAAAGTCCTCCTCGCCGCTTACGGCTAAGTCCTTCGGGAGTGGCGGCGCGTCCTCGGCGAGGACGATTTACGGCTTACGGCCGCCGCGCGTCCGCCGAACCGCACGTTTCGTCCTTTCAGATCCCCCGGTCGTCTTAATCTCTGCGCGTCGACGATTAATAATACAAAACATAACCGAACACGGGGAAAATCAGGCGGAATCTCTTTTTAAAATGCGCAAGGCTGAGCGTTTTCTATTTACATCAAATTTGGTTTTAATGCAGTCTAACCGCCACGACGTTTTTGCGAAGAAGGTGTTCCTTCAATTCCATGTGGTTCCCCTGGCAGTGCGCGCAGTCCTCGTGGTTTGGGTACATTCATTACCTCTCCCAATAGTTAGGAAGCAGTTTGGAACAGTTGTGAGCGTTTCGGGCGCTTGCGGTCATTATTAACCGATCTGCGGATCTGCGGACGGCAACATGTGTTCGAGTTGCGTGCCCCGCAGCTTCCGAGCTCCACGAACCCCGCTCGCACCTTCTGCGACGCACTGCAATGCCCATCGCGCGTGAAATTCAATTCGATTCGATTCATCCGAGCCGCGCAACAACCTGCCGCAAGCGGGCTTAGCACTCCATATGAAGATATCATACTTTAATACACTTTAATACCACTTAATCAGCTTTGAACCTCCGAGGGTGATGATTCATTTAAAGCGTGACATAATTGCAAGGTTGGTTGTCGAGTTACACAATATATTACTACAATATAATCGGCGATAGACGGTGGGTTGTAAATTTTATCGCACACAAGATGATAGTTGCTGAATAGTCTCGAACGGCTTCGCATTCGGATGTGTGGGCATGCCGGGGTTGTGCCCTTCTACGGGGGGCGAAGGCATTCCTCGCGTCCCCGTTCATCATCCGCATGCATCGGCAGCCGTTAGCAGACATCACAGGGCGACATTCGGAGACAGGCGGCCATTGGAAATCGGCGGAAACCTTCGACGATTCTTCACAAGAGTTACGACGCACTTCCCGACTCCGGTCTCCTCTCCCTAGGCTTTCTTCCTTTTACGTCTCTCCGCTTTCTTTCGCGTCCACGGAGTGCGCGGCGAATCGCAGATCGCTGATCGCTAGTTGAATGCCGGAGGCATGGAGGCATGGAAGTTGCAAGTAGCAAAGGACTTAACGACGCAAACATAATTGTCATGCGATGCGGGGCTAACAAACGATTTGCACCAGAAGCGAGGGCATTCAGTGCGCACGGCCCCTTGAAGATTTTTTCTATTGTTCACTTTTATTCTTGGGGTCTTAGAAGGGCACAAACCACGTTTTTCTCTAGTCGTCGAGGGCTTTTATCTGTGGTTCTTGACGTCCAAATGCTCATATTTAATAGTCAACTGTTAATGCGTTTGATGGATTCATAGTCATCGCGAGTACTCCAGAAAGTCCTGCGTGAAAGAACAACTGCTGACAATCAGATGGAATAATTCAACTCACATTATCGCGAAAAGCTTTCTAAAATACTGTCGCGGCTCGAGGGTTAGAGTCAGAAGTGACATAGACTCGGGGGGTTGAATAAAGCAACTCGCTTGGCGCGGCCACGACTTACCGGTTAGCGACCGGGCCAAATTAAGCCCAACACGGGAAGCACTAGACAGAATATGTATTATAGAAACAACTTACAGGGTAGATATCGCCAGTGCGGGCTCGGGGGCGACTTGGTTGAGTTCCAGGTGGCGAGGTCTAGTAACCGAGTGACAGCGTGACGGCGTCGGATTAATTGATCGCTAACGTCGCTAATTATCGTTTTTATAC
>JARRAA010003567.1:0-11655 GCA_030557295.1 Ecitodaemon sp. MM-2014
CCGGATTTTACCCTATTCATACATTTCGCTGCACCATTATAATTTCAATTCAGTACTTGAAAATTTGAGGATAATGAAAATGTACAATGTATTCCTGTTTATATACAGCTTGATTTCTTGGAGTGGATTCGTAGAAATTCCAATCAAGGTCAGTAGGATACAATGGAGATTGATTTGGGATTGCAATGTGTACAGGAACACCCTGTAGCGCCGGCCATGCGGAACACCCAGTATATTACGTTTGCGCACGCAGGCACAACTCCAGCGACGCAGGCCTGCCACGCTGCCGCGCACGGCCTGCGCTTCCTTTCCCAAACGCACCGTACTGCGAGACACATCGGCTCTGAGAGTCTGGTAGCACCTCCGTGTTTGCTCCAGGTAACCAGCGAACCGCACACGCTCGTGCTACCACTAACTTCTTACGATTATATTATACAGTCTTGTGTATCTCCTGGCATTTGGAGGAAATAAACCACGTGCTTTCCGTTGTTGGCATCCGCGTGTTTGAACTGTGCCCTGAACCCCGGCGTAGCGCTTTCTCCAGATTGTGCTTCGCTATAAATGCAATTATCACACGAATCAAGGGTTTAATGCCAAATTAGAATCATTATAACATGAGATGAGGTCTATTTGTTGTATTTAATAATACTATTGTATGTAAATAAAAAAATACGAATTGATAATACAATTTTTTCACTTTAATGTTGATAGGTGCAAAGTACAATCATTGCTAGAAAGTTCAAATTTTGTGTCGATAGTAGATAAAATATCTATATTCAAATTTTTAGCGATTGCTCGTCAATTCAGAAAAATATACAGAGAAATACTTCGTTGAATGGCGTAGTCCGTGACAAATACGTCCCAAAATGGTGAGCGGGAGATTTAAGATTAAATTAAAAGTATTCTTATTTATGCTACTCTCAACCTATTAAACATAGTTCACAAGGACTATAATGTGTGTGTGTAATTGTAATATTCTATGGAAATGAGACGACACTTACAAAATTAAATAATCCCGTTATTTATATCGTTCACGAGTGCAATTGTACTACAAAACTTGATGTTTATATGCGGAGGTTTTCTACTAATTATCTAATGTATAATTTGGGAAGTAATCTCCCGATCATCAAGCGTGCAATATTTCCGTCTAATTGTAAGATATAAGATGTCATTGCAGCCACCGGTGAAGCTAATTTAACACACTATGTGAACACTATAAAGCAAACGTCGTAGAAGCATGCTGCCACATTTTTGTCTTCGGTAATACATGATTAAATATTACAGGTCAATTTTGATCTCTTTCTTCTCCTCAAAATTATTATGTGCTTTATACCACAATAACGATAAAATAAGAATTCCTAATCGGAAACTATGCAAATCATTGCAAATACACTCGAAGTTACAAGGTTTAGTGCACATTGTTCAAGTACATAGTCACCATCGAATACACACCTTTCAAAACCTATAATACAATATTAATGATTTTGAAACGTTCGCAGCAATTTAACCAAACTTACCAAGAGAACCAATTCGTGTGTATAGACTGCGTAGTCCGCCAGGGAGAGCACCATCCCTTTGCGTAGATTAATGTTCATGAACATTAAGAACTTTGCGTTTGCGATATCGCCGTTCCAATCGATGGCATAGAACGTTGCGTTTTGAAACTCTTCGCTCTTTTAACATTTAATATTAATTAATTTATCAATTCCTTTGTTCATTTACTTACTAATCTATTAATTTCTTCGCCGACTGAACCACACAAAAACGTTCCCATGAGATAAAACGTAAGTAGTCCAAGTGGCAGAAACTTGAACGACTGAAATATTGAATGTTAGTGTAGATACTTTAATATTATCAAATACATGCATTCCATACTATTAATAGAGATATAACGCAGAAAGCAATCACCACAGAGCCCGTCAAATACATCATCAGCAATGGCCACTTGAAAATATTCACCACTTGACACCATGAACTGGAATTGATTGACAGAATATTTTTATCGCTTATATTAGATAAGAAATGCATGCCGTGAAATATATTGGAAGACTGTCCCTGACTAGCCACTGGCGTTAATGATCACAATGTTCGTATAATGTTGAGGCAAAAGGGAAACATTTGTACAATATTGCGATACAAATTCCTGACCAATGACAGTCATTAGATTGAAAGTATTATTGCGCGGCCAACACTGAAGTTTGACTATAGAAACGTATGCACAAAGGCTGCCTATTTCATTGCTTACAGTCATCCGAAATATCTCACTGCATCATTTAACATTCCACCACTATACCTCCATGTAAACTGTTGTAGGTTGTATGCGTGTATCAATTTATTTCGACGAAGCGTAATATCCTGCAATGTCTGAGCTTCCACCAATAATTGCTTAAATTGCTTCAGGTGTTGATGCGTAAACATTATCAAAATAATCAAGAAGCTACAGCTTACGAACACAGCAATAATAGAGTACATCACGCAAAATATAACTAATAGATTGAATACATCACGATAGGGGCGTTGGCTCAAATTGACAAATAAATACTGGAATAATTTCAAATCTTCAATTTAAAGTTAATTAAATTTATCTCCTTCTACATACAAGTGGAATGGCAAAACCGCAACCATCCTCCATGGAATTGTTCTCGCAGTCAATTAATTCCACGCTTACAAATACAGCGACGTTCATAATAATTATGTAGCCAACGACCACTTTAATGGCTAGGTCATGAATTCGTATGATTTTGGTTAATGCGTTTTTCGGAAAGTCGTACAGACGATGGCTTTCTAGATACAACCATATTTGCGGAGCGGGAGCAGTTCGTAGACAGTAAGTGACATATGTGCTGAATATGATTGTTAAAGTGTAAGGTATCGTAGTAAGTTTTTCATTATAACTGCTTCCTGTGTCTTAAATAAAATGAAAATAACTAATGCATATTGCTTGGAAGCAAAAAAATACTTACAGAATAAATATATCACGTAATTGATGTTTGCCACAATTACAAGAGCTGTTCCATACTTGAATAAATTAAAAATGTAGAAGTTACGACGTGTACCATTCTGCCAGAAAAACTTTTGTGCAAGGCGATACGCAAAGAAATAATTCCTGTCAATCCACATCTTGTCAAAGTGGCGATCAAGTTCGAACTGAAAACATAAGGTACTAATGTATAAAGACTAGACAGACAGTCGATCATGACCGAAAACCTACTAATCCATGATCCTTATCTAATTATTTCATTACGTGTCATCCATTCCCTTATATTAAATATTCAAGAAAATCCGCTATGTCGCGTCAACTATATACAAAGAAATAAATTTCCTCCAGGGTAATTTAGAATATTCCAACAGGAAAGCTGTTGATCGCGCCAAAAATGATTGAATATGAAGCTTACCTGGACAGGTACTACTGAAGTAATTATAAATATACAATAAAACATTTACCATACGTGCGTATGGTATAACAAAACCCATAATCGACGCAGTACCTAATCTTTCTACCTGCAATTTAATGATTTGAATGCCACAACGTGCTAACGATCAATTTTAACGCTGCGTTATAAATTCCTCAGATGTTCGTTAATGTGTCTTGGAAAACGTCGTATCCGATGGTTCTCTTTTAAGTACGTGCATCTTACTGGTGTTGGAGCAATTCGAAAACATTATATGACAAGTGTGCTGAATATTATAATTCTCACGTATTTGACGTGAATTAGAATTATACAAATGTGAATATCTCTACGTAGAGTATAAGTTTATATTGATGAATACAGACTTGACAGATACTACAGTCATTACAAAACTCCTGCTATGATGTTTATTTAATGATTTCATTGTTTATGATTAATTAACTGATAATAGTTATAAGAAAACAAACTTTTAAATAATACCTATTAAGACAGAGAACGAAAGATTACTGTTGTAATAAATTATCATGAGAACAACGTAATAGCAAAGTTTTGAATTAATTCCCAACATATTGGATAAAATTAATAATTTGTAGAATTTACGACAAAATTGTAAATGATCAGGAATTCAACACCTCTTCTACCTAAGCAAATAATGTCAGAAATTCTTCAAATATAATGTTACGCGAGGAAAGTAATGATATAACATTGAACGAAATTGAAGACGGATTGGACAGTGATGATACTTAAATTAAATTTGAAAATACTGTTAATCCATTTGAAATCATTACTTTTAACGCCTCACAGATTTTGCGGAGTCTGTGATCAGGTGATCCGAGCGCAACGCGGTTCAAGTTCAATAAAGTGCGGACATTAACGCGAAAGCAACGTGTCTGTCAAGATAAAATTCATGGCAGAAGTAGTCAATCATCATGCTCACTTGAATTTTGCAATTTTTCACAAAAATACAGTCCAAAATGTGTATGATCATTTTGGTCCAATCGACTGGATTGGTAGCCACCAATGGCAGTAATCGATTTGGATGCCGGGAGCAGCACTTGGGTCCATTCGCAACTGGATATTAGTCGTCAGTAAAACCAGAAGTTATGCAATATATATTAAACCACCGTCGAAATGGATCGATGTGTAAATTTATAAGCAACTAAGGATATGACGTTGAAGAAAATTGAAGACACGTTAAAATAATTCAAAGATTGAACTGTGAGTAAGCATAAGATTGTATTTGAGGTTATTACAAGTGCGAGAATATATAATATTTTATGATGTTAAATATTTTATATTCGGTGCTTTGCGTTTTGCTGCTGAGGATGTGCATTTGGGAATTGTCTATGGGGTTGTACTCCCAACGTGGGAACGTCCAAGTTAACAATTGTCTATGTGTGGTTATGTTTAGTATCCAACCACCGTACGTGTGTTCTATTAAGATCATACAACTCATTGCCTCATATAGACGGTGACATAAAGTGTGACACTGTGCATAAAGCGTATCTTTCCAATGCATATCTGAAAAAGTACTTGTAGTAACAAAGTTCATTACGATTTGTTCCAATACATTGTCACAATCGAATACAAGGGGTGTCTATAAATCTATAAAATTGTATCGGTTATTTCTTCTTGTACGGGGCTATCTCAATGATCTTACCAACAATACCAGCTGATTTGTATATACAGCATAGTTTGCCAGAGGGAGCACCATTCCTCTTCGCATATTAATGTTCATGAACATTAGGAACTTTGCGTTCTCGGCATCCCCATTCCAACCGATTGCGTAGAGCGTTGCATTTTGAAACTCTTCGCTCTTTTTGCAAAACATGGGAATTATCCATTTTTTAAAGGCTGATATCTTTATTTTACTTACCAATCCGATGATTTCTTCGCCGACAGCTCCGCAAAAAATCATCCCAATAAGATAGAACGTAACTATTCCCAATGGTAACATGTTAAAAGACTGTAATATGGCATTATTCAATCGTTAAATAAACCCTTTGCTATTGAAAAGTTGCTATTGAATACGTACAATTAACAAGGATATAGCGCACAAACCAATAATTGTACCACTCGTTACGTACTTCATCAGCAATGACCATTTGAACATGCCGGATATCTTGCTCCATGTACTCAAAGAAATAATTTCGGTTAGTAAATAGTGTTGCATTGTTAAATGAAACTAAAATCATGACGTGATTATGCCTAAAATATAAATATAAATGCATCGCAAGTTTTTGAAAAATTGGACAATTTTGTCCATGTCCATGGCATATGAAGACTCCCGACGTGATTGTTATTAGTGCGATGAAGCCGCGTTGGGCGCAAACACATCTAAGGGCCACTGGAGAGGAAAGCGTGGAAATGCAGTGCGAGAAATTGATGATCCAGAAATTGAAATTCCGATTATCGACATGCTTAATGCTACGCACGAAGGACCAAGTTTCCAATACCTAGATCGCGCTTGTACATGTCCTCTACGTCGACGCGTCACTTGACACGATATTAGTCAATGTTTCTAAAATTATTTCACAACCCTAATGAGTACCAGATTTATAGTATTATTAGAAGGCGAAAACAGCAACCAGAAGTTTTCAAAGAACAGGATAATGCCAATTCAAAATCCAACGCGTGTTGTTATATTTTTCTGCAACGTTGAGAAAACCAAACTGTTCGGCGAATGCCTAGTATGTAAGTGGTACATAGGGCGTTCGATTCTACCTGTATGACAACGCGATGACCAATGTGTCGGAGCAATTCTATAAGGATAGTGAACGATCATCATTTATATCCGAATCTTTCAAATGGTTGCGAATACCTTTACCGTGGTTATTTGTTCTATGGGAAAATCAATGAATGTAATACGTAAACAAACGTTTACGGTTCACCGTGAAATATCCTGTTTATTAGGAGAGCAACACGTTGTTAAAAAACGGTTCTTATCTTGCAATTGTGCCTTCCAACGGTATGATTAATATGAGGACCTCTTATGGTTATTTCAATAACGAATTATTTGCGGAAGATGTACAAACATTGCCGATAGAATGTGTTATAGTACGGGTACTGAAGTAGCTAGAAAGTACAGCTTTGAAATTCAAATACTTGATAAATATTGCGATGTTTGAGAGGTAGAGGAAGATAAAGGTGTTTATCAATTTTGAAACTTAAAAAAACTATGTCTGAAAATTAATCAGCAAAGATTAAGCTATAGCTGCTAATAATTACAACCCATTAATAATTGAAAGTAGATGATTTATAAATTCTGTTATTGAAATTATTCCAGTGCTTTCCTTAAATTATTCATTTAAATATGAGAAATCATTTACGAGGGAGAAAATATTTTTTTTTGCCATTGTGCCATTGATACTGATTCCTTTATCAGTTGAAATTAGTTAAGGTAGTCCCTTATTATTTGTTCCTCTGATAGCAAACAAATAAACTCTACCAAAAGAATATGCATTTGTATAGATAAAGTTGTAAAATTCAGATAAATTAAGATTATCGCCATAGCAAGATGGATTCTTCTGCTACTGATCAATTAATACCTTCAATTGTATTTCTATTATTACATTCATCAAATTATGCACTAAATTGTACCTCAAGTAAAATACTACTAATTCTAAAGTGGCATCATATTCTGGAAGCTTACAATGTTCCATTTTTTTTAATTTGATTAATACTACAAATAGATTACCCAACTGAAGCTCAGCCCTACAATCAATAGAATCCCCCTAAAACTTCTCCCAAAAATTAAATTCGCATATTTATATAGACCTTATTATATACAGATTTCAGCCAATGTTTATTCCTTCCAAAATCAATGTTCATCTATTGAACTTTTTCCTGAAAAAAATCATAAACTCGTGATCTTTGAGGTATGATATAACTCATTTATTACTCATTTGAATGGTGAATCTAGGAAAAGCCGAATACTCGCGTACATTTGTGCTTATCTGTTTCTGAAACTACTGTGCATTATTATCTTCAACGCTAGGATACAGCACAAAGGTATTTAAAAGTGGATGCAGGTGTTCATTACTAATGGAGTCATATATAGTAAAGGTTGGGTGAGTGACTCTGCCCATTCATATCGTTCAATGTTACTTTCAATAATTGAACTACTAGCCAAAATCATTGTTTTTGAAATTATAAAGTGCACCGAGGATTTTGTTAATTTGTTCACGAGGAATTCTACATCCCTTTGTAATTTCGACAAATTTGAATATTCATTAACCCATTCTAGAGCACTGTCCTCATTCGAGGACGGATAAACCAGAATTTTACCAATTTTAACTTACGTTTATTTGGAAATCAAATCCACACTATTCCTTTATATAAACGTTTTTTCGTAAAAAAAATATTGAGTTATTAACAATAATTGGTAATTTTGGGTAAATTAATTCGGGAAGCAATGGGTTAAATTTCAAATGCTAGTTGATAATAAGACATTTTTGAGTATATATATTTTTGGAGTGATAATTTATTGACTTCGAAACAAGCGTGATTGCCCTTGGCAATTAAAAAAAAAAAACACTCGAAGCTACAAGGTTTAGTTCACATTGTTCCAGTACATGGTCACCAGAAAATTTACACCTTCCAAAACCTACAAAATATTATTAATTGTTTTACCTCGTTCGCAGCAATTTATCTTACCAATAGAACCAATTCGTTTGTATAGACTGCGTAATTCGTTAGCGGAAGCACCATTCCTCTGCGTAGATTAATGTTCAGGAACATTAAGAACCTTGCGCTTTCGATATCAGCATTCCAATCGATTGCATATAACTTTTCCTTTTGAAATTCTTCGCTCTTTTAACATTAATTTTATATTAATCAATTTATTCATTTATTTGTTGTTCGTTTACTTACTAATCTATTAATTTCTTCACTGACCGAACTATCAAAAAAAAAAAACGTAGATAGTCCAGGAGGCAGAAAGTTGACAGTACAATAATTAATAATAGCGTATTTATAACCATCATGTTTATAATCATGAAATTGAAGCATTTTATAGATAAAATTAATAGAGATATAAAGCACAAAACAAGCATCATAGAACCCACAACATATTTAAACAGGAATGGCCATTTGAAAATGCTCGACACTTACCTCCGTGAACTTAAAATAAATTAATTCATTAAAATATTTTATACGGTATTGTAACGGAACACCCTGTAGCGTCGGTCATGCGGAACACGCAGTATGTTACGTCGCGCACGCAGGCGCAACTCCAGCGATGCAGGCCTGCCACGCTGCCGCGCGCGACCTGTGCTGCCTTTTCCAAACGCATCGTACTGCGAGACGTATCGCCCTCTGAGAGTCTGGTAGCACCTCCGTGCTTGCTCCAGGTAAACATCAAACTACGCACGCACGTGCTACCACTAACTTCCGATTATATTATACAGAGATTGGTGTATTGTCTTGTACGCTGAGGAAAATAAACCCCGTGTTTTCTGGTGTTGACGTCGCGTGTTTTCGAACTGTGCCCTGAACCCCGGCGTAGCGCTGTTCACTGATTGCGCTTCGCTACAGTATATTAGAAAGCAAATGAATACAGTGAAACGTTATGGAAGACTATTCTTAGTTCCAATATGGTTCTTTGTGTACTTTATTGTGATGCTTAATTTTCCTGGCTATTAACAGTCACCAGATTCAGAGTTTTAGGCTGTCTAGTTGGATGCTTAATAGTCGTCCAATACATGTAACTGAATCCTTTAATTTTTCATCAGTATACCTACACGTAAACTGTTGCAAATTGTATGCATGAATCAATTTATTCCGACGAAGCGGAACGTCCTGCAATGTCTGAGCTTCCTTTAATAATTGCTTAAACTGCTGCAGAATTTGCTTGCGTTCTCGATTCTATGTATAACTTTCACAATACTGCTGCCCTCAACCGTCCTCTTGAGTTGAAATACATAAAAATACCATTGACGTGATTATAACGAATAACACTCGTTAGTCTCCATTGTTTCATACCTTCGAAGAAACCCAGCATGTTGGTCTAGGTTAGTTACTTGCATATTATCACGTCTTGTGGTTATTTTCTCTGTTGGGTCTTTACGTTTCTGTTTCTGTTGGTAGACACTCGCTTTGCTGCGCGCGTGACTTTACCGGTTATTGATCAAGCCAATTTATACCTGCAAATAAGTTAGTTTATTCAAAATACGACTTACAGTGATATGATCGACATTTTTGGGTAATCTGACAAAGAATGGAACTACCACACACAAAGCACACCTGATAACGTGGAGACAACTTTTTCCTAGCTCACTTGGGCTTCTCCTATTTTGCTCTACCTATCCTCCTCGGGTCTCTCTCAGGCTTGTGCATGGTATACAGTCACATCTTAAAGACTCAACAATCAGTTCGAAAAATAATCAATTAACAAGTATGAAAGTGCTCTTCAACTAACAGTTATGATGCTCATATTCTTCCTAATGCATTTTTGGAAATACCTAAATGCTTCGCATGAGGCAGCTTAATTTAATTTATTTATATAACATTCTAATAAATATTTAATCCAAATTTTGGAATTGTGACAATATGCTACTTTAGATATAAATGAGTTTTCGCTATAAATTCTAGGGTAGGGCAGAAGTAAAATTGGCTAATGCGTTGCTCTCATTAGCTCTTATGTCGTTTCTTATAAAACCTGCTTTGGCCTGACACGTGGAGATTGTCATCCTGAGTCCCTTTTGCTGAGCTATTAAATCTGGATATCGACAATTAATACTCTGCAATAAAAAAGAAAAGCTGTTAGTCGCTAATTAATTATAGCCCAAAGTTCCTGCTTACTCTAATTTTCTGAATATTTTGTTTGTCATTCATTTGATACATTTATTAAACATTAATAAATTCTTATAAAATGAGGCACTTTCTACACAAAAGAAGCAAATATTGATATAATTGGCAAATTGCAATTCTTTGCACAAGCGAGGTGAAACAACTTTCTCAATGCTGATAATTTGTACAAACAACAAGAATAAGATTACAATTAAACAACTATTATTATATCTATATTTCATAAATAAATAAGCAGTAAAGTGAGCAATATAAAAGCCACAATTTCTTAAAGATTTTCATATAGTTAACATAACATTCAAATTGCCATCCTAATTCCTATAAGCAAGAAACTTGCAATCAAAATGTTATTCAAGCGTGAGTTTCTATTATTTATACCATGATATCAAACCTAAATAATATTTTACACGAATAATAGAATTGTTTTATTTTACTGTAATCATAGCTCTCTGCACAATTTTCTTAATTTACCTTTGGATTCAAGTCAACGCAGATGATTCAGAGAATTGTATTGGAATATGCCCCCCAAACAATGATCCGAAAAATGTCACCCTGTTGCCATATTGTGACTGCTCTAAATTTTGTTCCTGCAACCATGGCAAACCAACGGTGCTTTCCTGCCCGGCAGGATTGCAATTTAATGCTAAAAGTAACATTTGCGATTGGCCAGAAAATGCAAATTGCATAAATTCCTGTGAGCTATCCGAAAATTCTGAATTGAAACCTGATTTCTGGTCTGGACCTGTATGTAGTTTGCCTAATGATGAAAACCCTCTATGATTCTGTAAATATAATAAAATGATGTGACTCTGATTATTTTTTCCTCTGCTAATTTTACTTTCCTTTTCTTAATCATCGTCGGTGTATACTATTGAAATGGCAATTGAGTATATAACTATGAATTTTGTTAAAAATTATGAGATAGTGTGAACATATGAATGCACGATAAATGTTTATTTTTGATAATAAAATTGACCGGAATGTATTATTAACAATGGACATTTTGATTTTAGAATGAGTATAATAATGATCACAAAATAACTGTAACATATATTTTTCTATTTGTGCAGCAAAAAAACAGTATTTTTTTCACGGCAAGTAGTGCGTAAAATAGCACTTCCTTTCACAGCGAGCAGTGAAAAAAGTACCTACGGCTCGTGCTTCAAAGCTTTGCTCATGCACCAAAGAGACCTTATTTTCGCACTAGTTGTAAAAAATACTAATTTTATACCGCTTGTGATCTAATTATCACACTTTCCAATCCAATTATAACTGAATATGGCATTAAATAAACACTTTGCATGTTGACATATTGGCCAGACGTGCTTTTCTTACTCATGTTGACACACCGTTATACTTACTTTAATTAATCTACGTATGCGTAAATTACTTTTGAATAATGTATTGTGCATCGATTATTTATATATAAACAGGCCGA
>JARRAA010003583.1:0-10490 GCA_030557295.1 Ecitodaemon sp. MM-2014
CTCCCCACTGCCGGGGTGTGGCTGTAAAACAGGTTGTTAGCTACGCTGACGCATTAGGTCCGTTCGTAAGGACACGGCAGTAACAAGGACGCGCGCACTAGCTTCCCTACTGTCGGGGTGTGGCTATAAAACGAGTTGTAAGCTGCGCAGACCTATTAGGTCCGTCCGTAAGGACACAGCCTTGACAAGGACGCGCGCACTAGCCGCCGTAACGCGGGGTTATACGTAAAACAGGTTGTAAGCTGCGCCGACGCATAGAGCTTATACACTTTCGGGCTCTCCGAAGTTAAGTCATAAAAACTTATTCCTCCGTCCCGATTGCTGTAACTACCGCAGTCAAGCACAAAGAATGTATGCGGGATTGTTTTTTTTTGTATGTAAAATTTACTTTTAACCGCCTGAAAATGAGAAAAAATTCAAAACGAAATGGTGCTGACGTTGAAAAACACAGGAATAGCCCTGAAGAATAAGTTTGTGTGCCTCCCATCAACCACTACATACACATACGTATTGTTAGTTATATTGTTAGCATGTTACGGCCGATTTTGCAAGGCATGTTTGGGAAAAGTTCAAAAATTGGCAAACTTTGAGGGCCATTTTGACCCACTTCCTGTTCGAATTCGATAACAAATCGAATTAAAATTGAAAGAACAACTCTTCCGTTATGACAGGAAGTGAAAATCGCTAAGCTATCTCCATTAGAACACATATTATAGTCGATTCTGCAATGAATGTTTTGTAAAAGTTCTAAAATAGCGCAAACACTCGGAAAATGACAAAGATTGCAATTTTCCGGCATTTCCCACCAGATTTCCAGAAATTTCATAGTCTATTAAGAAAGAGACCGGAATTGTCTACAAAATGAAGAAATCCCGATCGAAATTCGTCCAGAAGTTCGCGAGTTATAGCGCAAAAATACCCGGAAAATAACAAAAATTACAATTTTCTGGAATTTCCCATTAGATCTCCGGAAATTTCATAGTCTATTAAGAAAGAAACCCGAATTGTCTACAAAATGACGAAATTCCGATCGAAATTGGTGCAGAAGTTCGTGAGTTATAGCGCAAAAACACCAGGAAAATGAAAACAATTGTAATTTTCCGGCATTTCCCACCAGATTTCTCGAAATTTCATAACCTACGAAGAAAGAGATCTAAATTATCTACACAATGCTGAAATCCCGATTTAAATTGTTCCAGAAGTTCGCGAGATATTGTAAGAAGGGCATTTATTATATCAAACAACATTTTATGACAAAAATAAAATAGTAACAATTACAAATTTTATTAATCGATGGCAGATCCAGCATTCCCCCTAGAAAGTGGGAATCTGAAACAGAAACATACATAAAAATTTGTATATTCTGATGATTCAACGTAATAATTATTTACGATTTCATATGCTTTGTGCAGAACCTAAACAAGCCAAAGGAAATTACATTTATTAAACGCACGTTAATATCAACCTATCTGGAACGTAACAAACGTCAAAAATTGTCACGCTAAAATAGAGTCAGTCAACAAAATAAGAGAATCCTGTCAAAATGTATTCGAAACCAATCAAACTGCCTTCATTTTTCTTCCTGTCCTGGTTCTGTATATTTATACTTTTCGTGGCAAGCCAAGTAAATGCAATGGAGGTAACGTATCCGCCGTTTGAAGTGTACAACGACGAGCTAGGTCTAAGCAAAATAAGCATGATACTCGGAATGATCCTCGGCTTAAGTATCATTCTCTACGCGGTGTGCTACGGCTATTTCTCAATCAAACTGATGATTCTTGCCGCGACAGCGATCTTCAACGTGGCCTTCTACTACGGCGACCACAGCAGATTCACCATATTAGACGAAAAAGAAATTATCAAGAACCCGGAAATATTCTTCATCTACTACCTCCCCGTCTACATAGCAAGCGCCTGCTTGCAACACGAGAAGTCCGACTTCGTCCGCGTCCTGCCTTACGCGTTCCTCACGGCATCCCTAATCATCCTGATGGCGTTTATCACCGGTTACATCCTCATCATCCTCACCACGCTGAAGTGGTCTTATTTTCAAATGTTCGTCTTCGGTGTGTCGACGTGTTCTTGCGAACCGGACGTCTTTGGAAAAACGTTCAAACACCCGCGCTTCGCGAAGCTCAACCTGTTGACCAAGGGCGAGTACATTTGGACCATGATCTTGAGCCTGAGCATAGTCGAATTGTACATGGACGACAAGATCACGGACTTTCCAACCTTCCTGGCGTTCTTCATGTTCGACTCCGTGTACGGCATCGTCCTCGGGCTGCTCGCAGGCTTCCTAATAGCGAGCACTCTGTGGCTGACCAAAGACGACACGACGAGTTGCTTCCTGATAATACTATCGAGCATGATAAGTCTCTACTTCTTCGCCATCTACGCGACGGCATCGCCCGCTTTGGCGGCGTTCAGCATGGTGCCGCCGTTGTACCGATACAGGAAGCACTTCTCGAAGGAAGCCAACGACGTGATCATCGAGTATTTCCACATGACCCATCTCCTCGTGGACATCCTAGTCTACACCTATCTCGTCCATCTCGCCATCGACGCCATGGTGAACGGGGTCTACGGCTCGCTGAAATACAGCTACTGCATCTTCGGCTTCGTCTGCAACCTGTTCTTCCGCGCCGTCATCTATCTGTGCCTCTCGCCGATCATCCGAAGGATGTCGAGCGAATTGGACACGGTGGCGATCGTCGTCAACTCCTGGGCGACGATCACCTCCACGGCGGCGCTCGTGATCAGCTTCATGTTCTTCTTCGACGACCGCCGGCGCGAATTCGGGTTGATCGTCATCGGCCAAATCACGTTCAGCATCGTCTGCACCAACATCATCTCTCCGGTCGCCACGTTCTTCTTGAAAGTGAACAAGTTCGCCAACGCGTTTACGCCCGACCAGCTTTCGAACGTGCAGGCGTGCTTGCAGGAAATACGATCGCTGCGAGTGAAATACATCTACATGTGGAAGATGAAGGGCATCATGACGGACGCCCGATGGGATCTGGTGAAGAGCTGCACGAACATCTCCCATTCGAAGAAGAATCAGATGGGGACGAGTTCGAGGAGCGTCACTTGCCCCGACTGCGGGCGCGAGATACAATTGGAGGCGGCCGAGCGTGACACAACGGACTACACCAGCGTCTCGAGGAAACTGATCAAGAACCAGATGAAGACCATACTGACCAGGAAGCATCAGTTCGGCTATATTTCCCATAACGGCATCAAGGTGTGTATGAACATCATCGACAGCTGTCTAACGTTCGACAAGCACGTTCACCACGACCTCTTCCGCTCCTTGATGCAACCAGGGGTGAGTGTAACCTCCTTTCCTAACCCGAAAACTTAACCCCTGATTGTTACAGTCCATCCGCGAGCGACTGTACAAATGGGAGCAGAGTTTCTTCACCGGCCACGACATCATCGTGCGCATTCCACGCAAACGCCACAGAGCCATCCTATTTCACTTCACCAAATCCGCCACCTTCACGTGGCTCGCCCTAGGACTGGGCATCTATTCGTTCATGTGCATCATGCTGTCGATGTTCATCGACAACTTTGACGACGCGTATTACTGCACGGTCATGATCCTGTCCCAACTCTACATTATCGTTCAGTTGGCCCAAATGTACATATTCATGAGCAGCTACTCCATCTTCAGCTTTCGAGGGGGCATGCGATCGTATTTCGAATCGATCTGGCACCGGATCGAAGCCGCCTCGCTGGCATTCGCTTTCGTCGACCTCATCGTGTGCATAGTACTCTTTAATTCAGGCGACATCGCTGCGTGGCATTCGTACAAGTACGTCCGGCTGCTGAAAGGGATCGAGGCGCTGTCCACCCTCAAGATATTCACGCCCAAGATAATCCGAAGCATGGAGGAGTACCTGGTGGGGAGGATATCGCTCGGCTACGAAGTCTCCAAAGCCGTCTTCGACGCCTACTCTGAACTGGAGCTGAGCTTGGATTTCATCTTCGACGACAACATACTGCTGGCCACCGAGTGCGAGAAATGGGTGCGAGAGGACAAGCAGCACCTCTACGAGATAATGTCGTACGTGCAATACAACTATCCCAACATTTCGCGCAACGTGAAGACCCGCCAGGTCGTCAACTCGACCCTCACCGTGATGAACATAACGCTGGAGCAAATCAAGCTGGCCGGATACGTGGACATCGAGGAATATCTGTTCATCAAGAAGCGGCTGAGGAGCTGCGAGAGTCGCGGCAAGATTCTCGAGAAATCCTATCAGGCCATCAGCCCCCGCGACATCTTCCAGAACATCTCGTGGATCAACCGATCGGAGACGGTGATACAGGATTACCTGTGGTCGGTGTGTACGACGAAGACCCTCCTGCCCGGCGAGGTCCTCTACGAGGCCGGGCACAAAGGCAACGGCATCTACGTCGTCATATCGGGAATGCTGCAACTCGACTACGTCCCAACCAACGAGCTGCTGTCGAACATGTTGAAGTACGGCCTCCTCCCGGTGTTCAAGTACAGCGATTGCCTGCAGTTCTTCGAGCCGCTCCGACAGACGATCGTCGTGGGCAACACCATCGGGGAGATGGGCGAGATGTGTCAGCGCCCCAACGACGTGACGATCGTGGCAGTCAAACCCACCAAGCTGTATCACATACATCACGATCAGATCCAAGTGGCGGAGCGGTTCATGCACAACCCGGCGGACGGCATCATCGCGCAAATGTGGAAGCTCACCTGCTTCAATGTCGCCACCGCCATTTTGAAAGCAATGCCCAAGTACGAATTCTACACGCAGCAGGACATCCGCATGAAGGTGGAGACCGCGTTCGTGCCGGACCTCTCGTGCTACAAAATGTTTTTCTATCTGGACGCGATCGACGATCTGATCTTGTTGCACGGCGCCGTGCGGGACCACTTCAGCGGCATGCTGTACGTGGCGCCGTGCTACATACCAAGATCGGTGATCAAGCTCAGCATGCACGAGGTGGATTCTCTGTACAGCGATTCCATGCCGCCGTTCGACTACATCGAGGCGCGCCTGATGATCATCCCGATGCAGGACATCGATAAGAATGTCCTCATGGAAATGGAGGACGAAGTGGCGGACTTGGTAACATTCTTTCCGCGCATACTGCCCGATCGCTACATGCTATTCATTTTCAGATGCCTGGCGCTACGTCAAAGTACGCTTTCAGGAACAAGGAAGCTCAGTATAAAATAGGTGGAACTGTAAGTCTACATCGCGCATTAAAATCGAACTCGCAACTAATCTTGCAATTTTAGGGACTGTCTGCGTTTTATGCCATGAAACCGGTGACACAAGGCTCTCACCTCTCGAGGTTCATCAATTTGAAGAAATAATTTTGTTAGGAACGACCGAACGTGTTACTTTTTTATGTATTCAGATAAAAATTAATAAAAACTTACCTTTAGTTCCGTCCAGAAGTAGAATACTAATGGATCATTGCGCTCATTTTGTGCTGACAAACCTCCCCGGAAATACGCGTGGAAGTTTCGATGTACTTCAGGAACAACTCTCTCAACATGGCGTGCTCCTAAACAAGAAGCATACTCCAGTCAGTACAGAACCTCTCCAAAGAAGGCATGCTCACCTTTCCGAGAGGTTTATCCGGATTGTCCTTGTTCTGCAGATCGAGCTCGTAAATCAACGCGTCGATGACGTTCAACGGAAGGTTGATGGACATAGGTGGGGCCATCGTGGTCAAAGTTTGCTTCAGACCAAAATGTTCGGGGCCGTAGCCCAGAGCGGCGCTGATGAAATCGATGGCCATTTCGGCGGCGATACGCAGCAATCCGTGGTAGTAAAATATTCTTAGGAGTTCCCCAGGGTTACGTTTCTATGATATCGAAACAAAACGTGCAATAGATCGAGCAATTACAGCAATCGAATGAGGTAATTACCTTGTAGGAGGCTAGTAGCCAAAATGGCGGATACTCCCCAACTTGCAGCAACTTTTCCGTGACGATGCGATGATATCTAGATAAACCGGGCTCCTCGTACTCTTCCAAATACTTCTCCAGCATCATCCAAATCATTTTCCCAGGCGAGTTCGGCGTGTAATCATAATCTACGCACAAAATCAGTTTTGATTTTAAGCGAGAAAATTATTTTTCATCACTTCGGGTGCGAAAGTACTTTCGCATTTAGCTGCGAAAGTAGGCGGCTGGTGTCACTAACACTATGCTCGCGCCCACTTTCGCGTCTAGTCAAGCGAATAGCTATACTAACCGTTAATATCGTTCTCTGCCAACCAAGCCCACATCTCCGGCTCCTCGCGTTGATTCAACTCGAAGCACTTGAACGCGATATTCTCGAAAATCGTATCGTAACCTAGATCGTACGCCTTGCAGACGTTGAACGCCGTCTTGAACAATCCGGCGAGGCTGAGATACATGACCAACTCCTCTGGACAAGCGATCAGGTAAGCCACGCTCTTCGGATCGCTCTTGCACAGCTGCAGCTTGGCCTTACCGTACACGAGCTCCTTGCGGATGCCCGCGAGATCGATAATGTCGACTTCCTTGCGATAGCGTACGACGAGCGGCTCGTTCTTCGAGCCGATCAACGCGGGAAGGACGTGCTCGTCCTCCTCCAGATCGGGATCGGCGGGCTTCAGCACCCAGGCGAACTGCGGATCGCCCAAGGCGAGCGAGTTCACCGCCATGAGCAGGCACTTCACGTGCTGCTCGAGCGCCTCGACCGACGACTGGTAGGTGAGGCGATAGGCGTGCTCGTACATCACCGACGCGCTGAACCGCCACATGTTCTTCTTGACGCTGTACGCGTAGAGGAAGTCGTAGTAGACGTTCTCGACGCTGTCGATCGCGCGCGCCCGCGTGTACAGAATGCTCAGGAACAGCTCCTCCAGGTCCTCGTAGTCGTAGGTCATGAGGACGTCGATGTGCCCGGCGTCCAGCAGCGTCTTGACGAGGTCCCGCAGGTTGTCCTTCTTTCTGTCCGCGTCCGGATTCATGCACAGCGACTGGAAGGCGTTCTCGTAGTGGCCCAGGGCCAGGTGATGCTTGAAGATGATCGAGTACAGCGTCGGCTTGAGCGGCTCGTCGTCGCCGACGCGCGTGAGCGCGTCTTCGGCGGCCGTTATGGCGTAATCTCTTGCTCCGTGAAGTTCGAGCATTTGTATAATCTAATATCACATCGAATCAAAAGAGGTCAGAACGTAGGTTATGCGCGAGCCACTCACTTTGAGATTGAAGAGGATTAAAGCCTGATGCGGGGCGTGCTCAGTAATGCGGCGCACGACGAACTCGTCGTCGGAGAACTCCTCGAAGATGCTGTTGAAGAAATCGTACGCTTTGTGGATTTCGCCGGTGTTCAGATAGGAAATACCCGCGTAGAATGAATCTGATTAATGGCAAACAACGCTAGTGAATACAAAAAATAAAATTCGCAGATTTGGCGCGACGTACGATTTAATGTGCCGCTACAGCACCACGGCTGAAGCAGATTGATGTATCGCTGAAGATGAAGGTGTTGGCCGCTCGATAGCAGCCATTCCATGAAGTGCGGCTTTCCGTTTTCGGGCCAACTAAACCAAACATACGCAATAAAACACAAACTCTTGCGATTGTTAAAAATACGCACATCAACAATGTGAGCCGCGTTAAATACGGAAGTAACGACGTGTGCCAATGCGACAACTTCTCCTCGTCAAAGTCATACGCGCAGAGTTCCTTGTGCGCGTCGCATCCTCCGTTCGACGAAACGTACATCTCGATCAAAGAAACTAAATGCTGCGAGTTGTTCTTCAGATAAAATACTGGTGAAAGTTTCAGCGAAGACAAGCGCTGGTTCTGCGTGTCCCTGCACAACGAAAAAATAAATAAACGAAAATAACAAAGCCGAATAATCGCAAAATACGCACAAAGGCAGAATGCTCGTCGCCGCCTGCTGCGTCAACCACAGCAGGACGTAGTAACTGTTCAAGTGCACCTCGACGTCCAGCTTGCAGACGCTCCGCAGCGACTCGTAGTTCGACGCGTTCTCCTCCTTGAGGACGACGGCCTTGAAGATCAGCATGTTCCGGCATATGCCGAACTTCGTGACGACCTGCTGCGCGAAGCTCTGGCTGACGATCGACGCGCCCAGCTTGGAGCTGAAGAGGCGCATGACCGACGCCCTGGCGCCCTTCGACAGCCGCGCGTCGGGCGCGGACTCGTCCATGCGCAGCAGCTCCAGCAGCTTGTGCACGGCGACGTACAGGTCGGCGATGTTCTTCAGCTTCTGGTCGAAGTAGTGCAGGAACTCCTCGGTGAGGATGTCGTGCACGATCTCCTCGACCGCCTCCAGCGGCGGCACGCCCAGCGCCATGTTGTTCTCGAACATCTCCTTGTGGTAGTCGTTGAGGCTCTCCTCGATCAGGTCGAAGATGTCGGCGAACCTTATGAGGTCCTGGATCTCCTCGTTGTTGGGCGAGATCTGCGGGTTGTTCAGCAGCGCGTGGCGATTGAGATCGGGCACGCCGACGAGGTGCTCCAGCACGTCCATCGGACGCAGGAAGGAGTAGGAGGACTTCTTGATCAGCACGGCGCCGGACACGGGCGGGAGGAGCAAAATTCCGAGGGGCTTCAACGCCGCGACGTGGTACTGCACCACGCAGGAGTAAAAGCGCGTCCAGGAGCTTGGAAAAGCGCTGGTTTAGTAAATCATTAAAGCTGGGGTTACGTTCCGACCTACCACATGGCTTCCTCGAGATAGAACTCGTCGTTCACTTCGGTTTCTTGTAGTTTCTCCTCGATTTCGCTCTGCACGGCGGCGCAAACGCGCTGTTTCAGCACGTTCACCGACAAACTGATGTCTGGGATCATCAACGACCGCTTATAAATCTGCGGGGCATGATAACAAGGAACATAACCTTATATAACCTCAAAAAAGCAACATACGCTAAGCGCCTTGCTGATGATCTGAAGCGGAAACCTTCCCGGATGAAAGATATAATCGAGGTACTGTTGGCGCGGGTCGATCGTCCCGTCGCAGGGCAGCTCCTGCGCGTTGGGGAGCGCCTCCAGCACGACCGGCGTCCACACGAAGTCGTCGTTCGTCTCCTCGGAGTTGTACTGGCCGGAAAACAAGTTCCATTCGCCGTCGAGCGACCGCCAAATCGACCAGACGCGAGAGGGCGTCAGCGCGTAATCGATCAAATCGCCCTGTACAAATCACCCAATTCACGAATTGATACAAGGTGCCGCAAAAATACTCACGGGAATTGATATTAATTGCGTGACTTTGACGATCGTGAACTGGTTGCGAACGAGGACAGGTTTGAGGATCGTGAAGTGCTTGTTGCTGTCCATGTTGAGATACACGGCGAACATGAATTCGTCTTCGTCCGCCCCGACGACTTTCTTTAGTAACTGACATTGCGCTGCAATTCAAACGATCGTTGCGATTTTGTTTTTCGAAGCAAACAAGCGGAACTTACTATTTTTGAGCGAAGAATCGTGCGGAGCGCGCGATTCCGGCAGGGAGACATCCACGGCGATGCACTGTTGTTTCGCGCAGTCCCAAACTTTGATCTGGCCCTCTCTGTACAGGGTGATCGCGTACGGGATCAAACCGATCGTGTGCACCAGCATGCTCACGATCACGTTCTCACTGTTTTTGCTCCTGAAAATAATAATAAAAGAATGTAGAAAAGTCTCCGCTTGGGTTAAGACGAAAACCCACCTTAATATACCAGAAAAGAACTTGGAAACGATCGTGTCGCTTTGCAACTCGATCGATTCACCTCTCCCGTCGGCATGCTGCTTCACCAGGAGCAATTCGCCGCCGGGATACGCGAACGTGAAGATCGCTTCCTCTTCGTGCGTCAGGTAGGATGCGGCGGCATGTGGTAATTGGGAATCTGCAAATTAACCCACCGAGTTTAATAAATAGTCTTATACAAACCTAAAAGGGATAACTTACTTGTTGTAGCTGGTGCAGTATAAACATAGAAACTATTCGCGCTCTGCATGACATGGAGATCAGCGAAGATGGAAGGTATGGCCAAATCAGGGTGTGGATTTGATAAATCATCCTATGGATCATAACAACATACTAAATAACTTTTTTCCAATGAAATTTATCATCCACTCACTTGTTTATGTAGGCGCGATGGATGCGGGAAGGTCAATCGGTGAACGCTGCTGACTGTGGGCACCAGGATGATAACTACTGAATGTGTCTCGTGTATGGTGATGCCATCCAATATGGGAGTGTCCCGAAACTTATATTTTAATCTGTTGTTGGTTAAATTGATGTCGAGACTCTCTTCGATGAGCTCCAACATGTCGTTGTTTAACCGCCTGGGAACGAATGTTTAATTTCAGCGGAACGGAACGGGCGTAAATGTTTAAACTTGCCAGTAGATGAATCTGTTTCGCGTCGAGTATCTGGAAGTGTCTCGGAAGCAATAACCGTTCGCTTTCTCCGGTATTTTGATGTCCTGCAGAGTGCTTTGCGTGCCGCCTA
>JARRAA010003590.1:0-10748 GCA_030557295.1 Ecitodaemon sp. MM-2014
GCCAACCCGCTTCTGTCCCTAATGCCGGGGCACTGGAACAGATGCGGCACGGTCAGCCGCACGTTGCGCTGGGTACAAACGGGCCTCTGGGTCCATGTCAGCAAAAACGAGTGCACATGGCCACTTACTGATAGCGAGAGAGGTTGTCGTAAAACGGCACCTCCCCGTCGGTTAGATGGGTATACCTGGGCAAAACATGCGAAGGGCGGGTACGCTCCACCCTCCGCCTCTGCCAAATCTGCACCGCATTCCCCGCAAGGGTGCGGTAATTCCCGGATCAGGGGCATCATCGGGGCAGCGCATTGCCGCGCGGTCAGCAGCGGTATTCCCAGAAACTCCGATGTGTCCAGGACACCAGAGCAGGGTAATGCGGCAACCAGACTCGCGAGCGTCCTTTACGCTCAACTTTAGTACGCGGGCCCACCCTCCCGGATCGTCATTCACCGACAGAGCCATCAGGACGCTCAGAGCGTCGGTGATGATTACCGTTAATGGAAGGCCCCCGTGGCGGGCAAACAAAGATGCTTGCCAGGTCGCTAGCAATTCAACTGAGAAAACTGAACAAAAGGAGCGTCCATGAATGCGACTCCGTACCAACCGTGAAAGGAACACCAACTCCGTTCACAGACTTTGATCCATCGGTGTAAATATGGATCCAGTCCGAATAGTTACGATACAGGTGATCGTAGAATAACATTTTGAGTCTGGAAGGGGCTGTTTCCACCTCCAACTAGCGGTCGAGAGACACATCCACGCATATACGAGGTATCAACAAATCAGACACATTATGCTGCTGCCTCCAGAGGAACCAGTGAGTGGAGCCCTTGGGCTGCCACGCAGCGCATCGTTTGCTGTTGTATATCAACAACTTTTGCTGGCGTCTCAGGTCAAGAGGCATGAGGTTGGCCTCACGAAAAATAGATAACGTTAGATAAGTACGAAAGGCCCCGATAGCCAAACGAACGCCCTGAAGCTAAACTTCCCTACTCGAGACGAAACAAATGGAGAGCATGATAAACATTTAGCAAAATGTCTCTACTAGCTCTACAACGAACACCAGACAGGCAACGAAGAACGTTTGGCCCCTGGGGGCACCTGTGAACAACATCCGCTACGTGGATTTTCCAATCTAAACGATAGTCCACAGTAACTCTGAGAAGCCTCGCGCTTTCAACTATCCGTATGTTTATACTGCCTATGGTTAAGGCTAGAGGGGGATGCGGGAGACGCAGTCGACAAAAGTGAACACATGTGGATTTTTCAGACGATAAACGAAAACTGTTAGTGGAAGCTTTCTGGCGGATGAGGTTTTGCAAAACTTGAGGATCTCCATCACGGAAAACTGTAAAGTCGTCCACGTAGAGAATCCCTTCGTTTTCACGCTCTGAACCTCAGTCAGGCAATTGAATGCAATAACGAAAAGCATGACACTCAGGATGAATCCCCGAGGAACTCTGTTTTCTAAGGTAGATATGACTGATTGGTATTCAGTCGGACAGCAAAGGTTCGGTTCCGAAGAAAAGCGTGGATCTGGAGGGGTATTCATCCGAGAGAGATTCAATCGCGTAACTTTTGTAAGACACCATATTGCCAGATCATATCTTAAGCTTTCTCCGTGTTGAGAAAAACCACGGTGATATGTCTTCGGTTCAGGATGGCATCCTAAACCACGCATTCAAAATACAATATGGCATCCTCAGTGCACCAGTGCCAATGGAAATTTCTCTGAAAAGGACTTAAAAGGTTACGTGACTCAAGAACCCAAAAAAGTCTTCTCCAAACCCTTGCAAATGCAGGAAGTGAAAGTGATTAGCTGATAACTGGTAGGATTAGAGGTGTTGTTACTGGGCTTAAGAATAGGTATAACTAGTGTCTTATGACATTCGTCATAAGTAGACGACGACCACATGTTAAAAAGCTTTAGAGGACAACGTTCCCCCTCAACAGAATGTATTTAAGAAAAACTTAAAGAATCGAGTCAAGACGCCCCGAAGATTTCTTGACAGGTGAGATGATACAATCCAGTTCTCTTAAGTAGAAAACGTTGTTATATTCACACTCGTCGTTCCCAAAGTCGAGGTCAGTTGAGTCAGCCTGAACTTTGGTAGCCAAGAAATGTTTCGCGTAATTAGCACTGGAGCAATTGCTAGCACACATGGCTGCTGGATATGGTAATAAGTTGCCGTTATTCACGCGTGGGATAACATAGGTAAGGATTTGTGACCAGAACCTGCGCTGATATTGCACCATACCTCCAAAGGAGACGTGAGCGAGGAAACATACTTCTCTCAATGGGCACGTTTGCTCTGCGCGATGCAGCGCCTTGACGGGGTCCTGAATTTTTTATGCTCGACGAGGTTTGCGATCGATGGACACTGCTTGAACACATTATATGAGTGTCTTTGCTTAGCGACGGCATCGTCACAATGTTTATCCCACCACGGTGTGGATCGTTGCGGCTGTTGGCTGGCCGATATTTTCAGAATGCTTCGACGGACGACGCCACACTCAAATCAATCACTGACCCCTCACCATTTGCATAATTAAAATGCGTCATACATCCGCTATTTAACAGTAACACTTCAGCTCAAATATTGCCTGTCTCCTGTCCCCACCCGTCACTCCTCGACGACCCCAAAATAGTGACCGTTGAAATCGTCACGGTTGTGGGAGCTGTGGAAAGAGTGCATCCAGATTAGCTGAAATAAAGGGATGACCGGAAAATAAATAGATGGAGCAGATAGTGATGTTCAGTGGAAACGCCAAATGAATCGCTACTGCTTGGAAAGGAATTTGGAGAGGAATAGAAGTAGCTGTACAGTGCTTCCGAACCAATAGGGGCAGGGTCGCTCTTTGGGCTCGTACGTCGTCCTGCCAGAAACAGTGGTACCTGCGGAGATTAAAATTTCAACGCTGTATAAAATTTCTCTTGAAGGGCAACACAGACAGGCGAGAACTCCCTCAGCAGAAACTGTAATTGAGGTAGCTTCACAACTATATCATTATAGTTCCACTTAGGTATGTTCTGCATGAAAATTTTAATAATGAAAATAAGTTGCCCGTTTTTAATTTAGAAAAAAGGTAATAAATTAAAACAATATAATGACTAGAATTAGAATTAAAATTTGAAGAATCAATAAATAAAATAAATAAAAATGTTAACAAATGAAATTGAAGCCTTGAAATCAGAAGGACCCCTTCCGGTTCTTCGAACCTGGCGGACGCCCTGGGTCATCCTTCTTCTTCGGCTCCATTCTTAAATCCTCGGGAAGCTGGTACGCATCCAGCCCTTCCGAGGAACCTCCTAGAACCGATCTTTTCCACTTCTCCTCTGGAGGTTGGGGCGGACGCCACTACCGTAACTGGCGTGCTGGTTTGCACCAGCGTTGGTGAAGCACCAGTGTCCACCAGTACTTGTGGAGCACTGAGCTCCGCCTTTAAGGTCTGAATGAGCTAAGGGACAAGTCCCTAGATCAGTTCTGCGGTATCTATAGTGGGAGTAATTTTGGCCATGTTAACATAGGACTCTCGTGCGCGATTGTCCTGGGGCATCACTTTTCGTTTCGCGTCGGCGTACGACAGTATTTCCCGAACACGCACTTCCTGAATCAATTGCTCAGTTTCAAAAACTGGGCAATCACGCGATCTGTCTGACTGACCGCCGCTGCAGTTGACACATGTGACGGGTTGTATGACACGGAATAAATCCGTGTACCTGGAGCGAGTGGTATCCCGCTATGAGACGCGTTGGTAGAAGGAGTGTTAAACGTGTACACATGGAGAGGACTGTCGGTCAAATTTACCTTAATCTGCGTCCAGGTACAACATTTACCTAGATTACACCTTGATCCGCAAGTTTCGAGACAATTTCCCCTAACGAACAGTTACAATTACAGTTAATAAGTCGCTGCAATAAATGACACCTCTAGATGTATTCAGTGTTACGTACGGACAAACCTCACCTCCATTTCCTGGAATTTTATCATTCATAGCAGAGTGTTGGCTTGGCACCACGACTTCACTTCAACCACTAGACCTCCCTTCACTTTCCGCACCGACCTAACTTCACCAATGCGTCCATACAATATTTTATGAATGAGGAAAGACTGACCTTAGAAAAGTCTTCCTCATTATTTCGCTTAACAACGAGGAACTGGGAAGTTGACTCCTCAAGATTTTGGGGAGTTTCGTTTCCATAAAATTCCCTTGAATAGGGCAGAACTAAAGGTCACCCGTGAGTAGTGCTCCCTTACCCACGGGAAGACAACCTACAACCCCGGTTTGCCTGGTACGTGGAGGCGACCGTTCGCGACCCACTTTCGCAGAGCCATTCATCCATCGATCCATCATCCACGATACATTGACACCTTGGAGTTCGCGGCTGATATAGTAAAATAGCGGCAAATAGTGTAAAAACGCGTTGTTGACAAAACGGTGGATTTACATATACATACATACGCGCAACGCGCACACGTGATACGAGATAACCGCGGGAACCGCGTGGTCGCTATCTACGCGCTACGTACATTCGCTACGATTTTTATACTGGGGACATATAACGGTGAGAGAAAAGGATAGTTAATAAAAACCTTAGCCTACGTACATTAGATGACAAGACTCAATTATCCGTGAAATCACCCATTTCCACCGGAAAATCTCCGATGAATAAGCACCAAACGGTGGACTGGACTCACCCACAACTATACCCAGAAACACAAAAACACTGTTTCTACACGATGAAACTATATCACACCGGACAGGCACTCGCGGCATGTCCGCATGCTAGCACGGCCGACCGGGGAGTCAACAAGTTTGGCAAATTACATTTTGCTCGCTTTATTCGTGAAAGATCAAATAGGATGAATACTAAAAATCACATAATATTCTTTGAATATTATATATTTATTTAAACTAAATATATATTTTAAGTTGAAGGATTCCATATACACAATTAATATTATATTTTAAAGTTTATTTCCTCTTTTCCTGTAAATATTAATTACACCCCAGCAGATATAATTTGTTCTATGCATACAAAATATATTACCCACATTTGTAGCGTTATCCTTCAAATTCTATTCCCAATCCTAATTTATGACTTCCACCATTTAACGTTTTGGCATCAATTAAAGTTGACAATGTCATTGTAATACCTATAAAATTAAATTTAGTAAATACATAGCATTGCTTCCACTGAATCTTTTAAATTTGAATGCGCTGATGCCAACTCGACGATGGATGATCTTTTATTTATCACAGAAACCATTTATGAATTTAAATTCGTTATTAGCGCATCAAAGTTCAAAGAATCGAAATAATGATGATGCAACAAGCAACAATTTAAAAGGGGTTAATTTCTAAATTTTGAAATAAATTATAATTCACGGCCTATATCTGTTACAAATTACCACTCAACTGTCTTTCTCAAAAATATTACTTACATAACATAACAAAGTACCTTATTATAAATACATGTAAATAGAAGTATCAGAGGAACATATCTTCAGGAAGCTATGGTAGTAATTATATTATTGAATACAGCTAATTGTGCATTCTATACTAATGTGTTATAAAAAGTTTTAATGTATTTTGTTTAAGTTATTATTTCCATAAATTTCACGAGCTTGGACAAATTCATAGCACTATAATTTATATTTTCAGAAAATTAAACCTAGAATTTAAATGTATTGTCTATTGTAGGGAATCGTAGGGAAAGAGGAAAAGGAAGGAAAGAGAAGAAAAAATTCTAGCCCAATCGTTCTTTCGGCCAAACGTTTGATAGCAAAATTTGGATCATAGGATATGTAGATTAATAAAATTTGGACCATATTCAGTATAGAGTATAGAAAATAGAAATTTATTAGGTCCAGATTGATATTTTTGAATGTAAACAAGAGAGTTGCGCTCTCCACAGGGTGATATTGAAATAATTGTAATTAAAACAAATTTAGACTTTCATGTTAATAGCAATTACAAACATATTTAAAATATTCCTAATTTGAAGCACCCTTTAGTAAGATTTAAACGATTTTAGATTTAAACTTTAAATATTTAATATTACCTTCTCGGAGTTTTTGTTGATAACTCAAACCAATTTGACAGGCGTTGTTTATTTTTGCGCGAACAGAGGCCCCACGCTCGAGTTCATAACGTGCTCCAATTCCAAATCGAGTACTGCTATTATCCATTGTCCAATTAATCTGAATGCCTGTATCTAATCTAGGCAGTATTCGTTGAAATATAGAACCTCCAAACTCGTGCGCAGATGATTTTTCTTCACTTTCCGATACCAAACTCCTATAAAAAGTTTATTTCATTAACTTATAACAAATAGACTGGGCATGATAAACATTCGGCTTAAAAGTTTGCCGAACGTTTGACCCGCAATTTAAATCTGAACATCTCGATTGATGATAGACTTTAGTTAATATTATATGTTTCCATCAACATTGTTTGAACATGAAATATCCCATCTGTTCATTAGCAAACAATACTCACTGCTAAAAATTTAATTTAGAGATTTACTGCGTTTAAGCATTCATCCAAATGGAAAATCGATTATAGAATTTTACGGTTCCAGAAGAGCAAAGATCAAATGCCCCCACTGGGGCGAATCCTTAAATGGGACTGGGGTCTTACACTGTGGTATTTAGGATAAAATCAGCAGTGGAAAAGCCTAAAGCTATATTGGTTTGATTCAGTTTATTCTCATTAGGGTCATATCCAGCCTGAACTCCTGCTAACCATCCTTGATATTCCATGACTGCAGCTCCGTTGATACGTAAATTTCCCTCTTGGTCGTAGCTGACATCCGCGTTAATAGCCATAAACGAATTATTAAAAAAATTTTGTAGTTTTCCATTCCATATTCTAAAATCACATATTAATTACTTATCGTATGAATATATTGGAAACTTACACATTCAATAAATTGATTGTAAAAACTTATAATTCAGTAAGGTTGTTAACAAATAAATATGATTCCATATACTAACTAGCCATTATTATAAATAATGCATAGATATTATAGATATACATGCGTGCACGAATGTAGACATATGCATATACTTATTACAGTAATTCACATATATTTCTAGTATGTATAGACAAAAAAATATTTTGATTTGCTAAGTTATTTCCACTAATTATTCTTCATAATTTCTCATAAGTTAAATATTTGCATGGGGTAAGTGTATATGGTGGTTGAATTTAATTTCTACAAAACTACTGACTGCCTTGTTTTAAAAGTGAAAAAAATAACTAATCAATTTATGTCTTTTCCCTCGGGTCTTGAAAATAGCGTGATGATTTTTCATTGCCTAAATTAACTAAAGTTGATTCATATTTTATAAATAATTGATTAGATCTGTCAGAAATCGGCCGGATCCAATTCCGTGGAATATATTAGAAATATTTAATTTTATTGGATGTTTGCATTTGAGTATAGAGACGTATAAGAGATATGTGTAATTTATCTCGTTGTGTTAATAACACAAAAACTGATTTCCCTGCAAGCTTCATTACATTTGGCTTTTACGTTGAAATATTAGAGACAAATTTAAAGTCTACAAATTTTGAACGGATCCTCGCAGTGAATGTCATTATACCGCAAGTCCTAGGAAAATATTTTAATCGTTAATTTTCGTTATTATTCACTGCACGCTCGAACTGGAGCAGATAGATATTTTAAGGAAAAAATTGGAAATTTGGACTTTAATATATATTTTCAAAGCATATTTAGTACATACATTTTACGATAATTATGTTTAATTTAGTCTTCAACTTGTATTTACTGAATGTATTCGGAATAATATTAATTTGATTTAAAATAATCACATCTTTAATATAGTAAAATTGTTTGAGATAATATATTCGACACAAATTATAAAAAAATAAATATCATAAAATTTGACCTACCCAGTCCCTGGTGAAAAATTGAAATCGCCATTTATTTTTAATCCTTCCATTAACTGATCTTGCAATGATATCTCAGCCCCTATTGTGTTATCTGTGTTCCATTTTTCCGCGAATGTTAAGCCATACTGCTTTATTTTATACTTTGATTCTAGACATGCAAATATCTCGCTGTTTTCCCTATTTAAGGTTCCAGAACTATTAAATTCAACCTCATTAATTGTTTTCGTTTTGACATCAAGTTTTATCATCCCATAATGATATCCATTTTTGAATATGTCTCTAGCATTCTTGCCTAAATCTGAATAAAATGGAGGTTTACTGATCTAAAAGAGGAGAATTCCATTATAAAATCGTAGCCTGTAGCAATGAAAATATTTATATTAATATAATATAACTTATAACTTATATTTACCAAATAACTTATTGGTATATTATCAGTTGAAGAAATTTCTGATTGAATTTCTCGCTGTTTCCTTTCAAGTCTAGGTCCACATTTAGCTTGATCATACTCAATGAAACGAATTTCACCTTTGGACTTGTCACCCGAGGCAGCCTTTACTGTTACATGCTGACAATCATCGGATTGTCGAGCAGAGCTGTTATATTTTTCGGTCATTTTTTAGTAAAATATAATTTGTGCGACACTCATTAAATTTAATGAAGCTGACTGAATTAACGTAAACTTCTGACGCTTTATTTCAAAATGAAAACAAAATAACATTCCGTTGCATACTTAGATATAAGTTATTTAAACAAAAGTGTATATTAATTGTCAACAAATGTCTGCCATAATTATGTGAAGTAATACCTAATCCTACAACAATTACTGGGGTCATTCACGTTACGATATCATATCATTTTTATCGTAACAGGATTATTCCTAGATAAGTGAGAATAACGTTTAAACACGGACATGTTTGTGAGCCGTATGTGGTAATGATGGTCGAATTCGCAATTAAACAATTACTTTAAAATTAGCATTCCTATAATTCTTCCATATATTAAACTAAACTAATACCAAACATGAATCAAACCAAATATTTAAATAATAAATTCATGTTTATTTACGTTTGCATACTGATGCTAACATTCAAATACAGTGGTACCTGGACGTACGAGTTTAATTCGCTCTGTAACATTGCTCGTATTCCTCAAATGCCATTAATCCGTTCCAGCTCACAAAATACCACCTCAGTTGTTTTTGTTAAGTATTTTTAAATAAGAAAAATGTATTTATAAGAAGAAATATTTATTTATTATTATAAATCTCATATGATCATTGTTTTCCGCATTGAAGCTGCTTCACACTTACCCACATCATCAGTAGTTTCTCCATTTTTCATGGAGAGGGACCCGTAGCTCGGAAATTGTTGTAACGCCCTTAGCTGGCATTATACCCTTTACCAAGTCCTTCTGTTTAAACATAGTACATATCATTGATATGCTACGCCCACACAACTTTGCTTACAGTAATTGCTGATCTTCTCCTTCGGATCCATGGTAATACAAATTTAGAATGTACAAAAAGTAAAAAAAACAGCAACCAATGTAAAAATGCTTCCAAAGTCAGGGTGGCAAGCATCAAGACTGAGGCCTAATTTGAGGTGGGAGAAACTGTTAGACGCTGGGTTGCAACGCTGTGAAGCGATGTTGGTGTGCGATTCCTCATATCTCAAATCTTACTCTCATCTCAAACAGTGTTACCTGAGTCACCTGTCCATCAACAATCAACTGCTTTACTCAATGTTAATGTTAAAGCGCCCCCAACTGCTATGAGGACAGATAACTCAAAAAGAGACGGTGCGGTACTTTGGAGGTTCCAAGTTATTGAAGAGACTTTAGACTTTTAGTGAGGCAGAGAACTGACTGCTCAACGCCGGTCAGGTACCCGCCTTTTATACCAATTTACGTTCAGAGCCACCTTGGATCCATAATAACAAAATCCAAGGCGGCCTTGTATCAAAACAAACAACGGAAACACACACTAAATCTAGGTAGCCGCGGCATCTCGCAGCTAGCCGCGACAGTTAAAAAAAACGTTGACTGGTTTCCCAAAAAGAAAATCAGAGGGCGCAATTGTAGTGTAAGGTGCATGTACACAACTACGTAAGGGATCGTGTATACAAATATTCTTTTATCGATTTTTTTTTTAAGTAAGATGCATTCTTAATTTGTAAAGTTCGGTTTATTATAAGTATATACTATTTGTTTACAAATTCGTTTGAGACGATTCACTTCACGTTGTTTCTTGCGAAGTATTTCACTATACTGTCACGCCCTGTGGTTTTTTGCTCTATTGGGTCTTTACGTTTCCGTTCGGGACCCGTCCCTATCCCCGAAAATACCTGCTTTTTTTTGAGGGTCGGATGCTCTTTATGTCTCGTTTATTGCTTCATTGAATAGCCGAATTCGAAATTCGGAAAGAGCCCCTCGATTTTCCAGTATACCTCAAAAGTTTAATTTCTTTTTCTAGGAACTGTGTCGGTAAATGTCGAAGCAGGTAGTAAGTGTGAGGGTACGCTCTTGCCTTGGTCTTTCATTATGAACAGTGAATATATGTTAATAAAAATTACATTTGCTTTCGTGAGTCTATATATAAACAAACAATAACATAACATATGTTTACAAGAATATCACCTAAATGCAAGACACACCTACTAAAAATACTACAAATATTACAATAATCCCTAAATATCATATAAATCTACATAATAAACAATACTACAAATATTACAATAATCCCTAAATATCATAAAAATCATACAAAATGAAATCATACAAAGTTCGCCGATACACGTCAATTTCGCGTTTCTTTCGTGCATTTCGCAAAC
>JARRAA010003615.1:0-10349 GCA_030557295.1 Ecitodaemon sp. MM-2014
CGAACTTTATAAACAACAGTGAATATCCCAAATTGTATTCGACTGTGTACACGACGCTCAAGAACAGCGCCCATCCGAAATGCGCATTGATCCTGGTAATTAGCTCGTTGTGAATTGTGATCAGGTTGATCGAATGCGCCAAAATTTTGTCGATGTTCTTGTAACTCCAGAGCTTTCTCTCGAAGATCGAATACGGCACGGAGTGCTTCAACAGTTTGTACTGAGCGTCGCCATATTGCGTAAATTTACTGCAGAATGTTAACATGCTGTCGTTGAGACTTTTCATCGATTCGTGTAGACCATTTAAGATTTCGTAGATGAACAGTGTCAGGGTCATGAAGGCGTATTCCACGCCTACTACACGAAGCATATTGCCGTACGAAATGGACCAGATGCAAAACAACTGCACGTGGCACAGAAGAAAAACAAGATGGTTGGTGCCAATGTTAGGCAACCAGTTAATCATTAGAAAGCAGTGATGATTCTTCTTGGAGATTGTCTGCGCTCGTGTCCTTTTAAGGTGCAAAATGCAAATGTCCAGTGCGTCCATCATCTTCCAGTATTCTTCGTTGAACAGACACGTCTTAGAGATGGTTATTACGAGCGCCAGCGATATTAGAGACACGTCGATTATTACAAGGAACGGCATGGGGGCGTTGTCTAGATGACTTTTAACTATAAAAACGAAGTAAATTATTAACAAGATTAATAACGTTACACCATAATACAAGTTGAATAAATCGCCATGCGGTCTTATTGCGTTAAGTCCACATATTTTCGACGTTATTATTAATAACTTATTGGCCGCCATTGCTTTCCAGTGGGACTTTAATGGAATGACTAAGAATTCTGTCGACGGTGGTTAAAAACGAGTTGAGCAAGTTCACTCTTCAAACATTTATTTTTAAATGTTTGCCTGTCAGAAACTAATGAATTGAAAGGTTTTCCATGTTTGTATAAAGTGCACCGCAAATGTGCAATTAATTGCTCGTATTGATTTTTGTTGTAATAGCTGAAATGCGCCGCCATTTATTTCGCTCGTTCGATATTTTGGAAATAAAACTTGATCAAATTTGAGCATCATCCTTAAAAGGAAGCACTGCTTCGGTTTAAAATGGCGTCGAGGATACAGTACAAGCTTGATCCCCATCTTGGTCCCCAATATGACCAATCAAATTTTTTTGTTTCAAATTTATTTTTGGAACAGTTTCTATAAATCCTGGGTAAATCAGCATGTCTATCGACGATGGTTAGAAATGAACTGCCCTGTTTATTCATAAATTAAACAGAAATGTTTAAACTATTTACTTCTCGGAATGAGAACGAGCTAAAAGGTTTTTTATGTTCGTGTAAATGTTTTCGGTGTTGGTTAATTTCTCTTATTGATTTTTATTGTAATAAATAAAATTTAACGCCATCTCGTTCTACATTTATCATGTAAAGTTTGATTCGTTTTGAGGATTATTTAAATCCTGAAACCAGAATGGTTTCAAGGTTTTTTAGTTTAAAATGGCGTCGAAGAAACAGCGCCATCTTTATTAAATTAGGAACAATAACAAATGAATCCAGCTGTGAGAGTATTTTGCATTCAGTGGACGTACTTTGTGTCCGACTCCATCCAGCAGATGACAGCACATTCAGTTACTCTATAAACATTCAAATTTCGCGCCAAAATAGATAGCAGCGCTCTAAGCGGAGGATTTCCAATTCAGCATAAAATGGCAGAAGTGGCTAATCCGCATGGGCGCAATTAAAAGTTGGATAATTGCACGATGACAATTAAATAAGAGACAGTCATGTTAGCGAACGTAAATAGCAGTGCATAATCCAATTCGAAGAATCCCACCGCACTGATTCCCTGAATGCTCGTCAAGTTGCTGAGGACGGTGAGTTTACTGTTGTAGCGACCGCCATCTTGCTCCGCAAGCCGATGCCACAGTTTGGCCAATAGGTATTTGGTCCTGAACCTAGCCTTCTTCAAATGTTCGCATTTTATCGGCAAAACCACACCCACCAACTGCAATGGCAACAACGATAGAAAATGTTCAAAGCGTTGTTAGTTTTTAGCAAAAATTACCAAAGAATAGCAGACAGCGAGCAGCGACAGCAACATAAAATCCATGTCGTGCTTTATAATCAACAGGGAATATCCCAAATTATATTCGACGGCGCACACGAGGTTCAGGAACAGCGTCCAACCGAAATGCGCGTTGATCCTGGTTATTAGTTCGTTGTGATTTGCAATCAGGTCGATCGAATGTGTCAAAGTTTCGTCGATGTTCTCGTAACTCCAGGGCTTTCTCTCGAAGATCGAATAAGGCACAGAGTGCTTCAACAGTTTGTACTGAGCGTCGCCATCTTGCGTAAATTTGCCGCAGAGCGTTAACATGCTGTCGTTGAGACTTTCCACCGATTCGTGGAGACCATTTAAGATTTCGTAGATGACTAGTGTCAGGGTCAGGAAGGCGTATTCCACGCCCATTTGCATTTTGTACATGTTGTCGTAAGAAATGGACCAGACGCAAAACAACTGCACGTGGCACAGAAGAAACACAAGATGGTTGGCGCCAATGTTAGACAGCCAGTTAGTCATTAGAAAGCAGTGATCATTCTTTTTGGAGATTGTCTGCGCTCGTGTCCTTTTAAGGTGCAAAATGCAAATGTCCAGTGCGCCCATCATCTTCCAGTATTCTTCGTTGAACAGACACGTCTTAGAGATGGTTATTAAGACCGCCAGCGATAGTAGAGACATGTCGATTATTGCAAGGAACGGCAAGGCGCTGTTCTCTAAATGACTCTTAATTATAAAAGCGTAGTAAATTATTAACAAGAATAATAACGTCACACCGTAATACAAGTTGAATGAATCGCCATGCGGTTTTATTACGTTAAATCCACATATTTTCGATATTATTATTAATAACTTATTGGCCGCCATTGCTTTCTAGTGGCACTTTAGTGGAATAGCGAGAATTCTGTCGGCGGTGGTTAAAAATGAACTGCACACGTTCACCCTTTAAACATTTACTAAAAAATGTGAACTGAATGGTTTTCCATGTTTGTATAAGGTGCACCGCAAATGTGCAATTACTTGCTCGTATTGATTTTTGTTGTAATAGCTGAAATGCGCTCCCATTTATTTCGCTCGTTCGATGTTTGGGAAATAAAACTTGATGACCAACCAAATTTTGCAAATATAAAGCCCAGGGAATTTTGTTTTGTTTTCTTGGAAAGTGATGACGAGGGAAGTGAATCTTCTTGTTAAGGTGCCAAATGTCTTTTAAATTTATTTTTGGAATAGTTTCTATAAATCTTGAATAGATCAGCATGTCTATCGACGATGGTTAGAAATGAACTGCCCTTGTTTATTCATAATTTAAACAGAAATGTTTAAACTATTTACTTCTCGGAATGAGAATGAGCTGAAAGGTTTTTTATGTTCGTGTAAAATGTTTCCGGTGTTGGTTAATTTCTCTTATTGATTTTTATTGTAGTAAATAAAATTCATCGCCATCATTTTCTATATTTATTACGTAAAGTTTGATACGTTTTTAGGATTATTTAAATCGGAGAATGGTTTCAAGGCTTTTTGGATTAAAATGGCGTCGAAGAAAAAACGCCATCTTTATTAGACTAGGAACTATAACAAATTAATCCAGCTATGAGAGTATTTTGCATTGAGTGGACGTGCTGTGTGTCCGCCTCTATCCAGCAGATGGCAGCACATTCTGTTACTCTATAAACATTCAAATTTCGCGCCAAAATAGATAGCAGCGCTCTGGGTGGAGGATTTCCAAATCAGCCTGAAATGGCGGAAGTGGCTAATCCGCATGGGCGCAATTAAAAATTTGATAATTGCACAATAACAACTAAATAAGAGACAGTCATATTAGCGAATGTAAATAGCAGTGCATAATCCAATTCGAAGAATCCCGCCGCGCTGATTCCCGGAATGCTCGTCAAGTTGGTGAGAATGGTGAGTTTACTGTTGTAGCGACCGCCATCTTGCTCGGCAAGCCGATGCCACAGTTTGGTCAATAGATATTTGGTCCTGAACCTTGCCTTCTTCAAATGTTCGCATTTTATCGGCAAAACCACACCCAAGAACTGAAATGGCAACAACGATAGAAGCATTTCAAAGTGTCGTTAGTTTTTAGCGAAAATTACCAAGGAATAGCAGACGACGAGCAGCGACGGTAACGTAAAATCTATGTCGTACTTTATAATCAACAGGGCATATCCCAAATTGTATTCGACGGCGCACACGAGGCACAGGAACAGCGTCCAACCGAAATGCGCATTGATCCTGGTTATTAGTTCGTTGTGATTTGCAATCAGGTCGATCGAATGTGTCAAAGTTTCGTCGATGTTCTCGTAACTCCAGTGCTTTCTCTCGAAGATCGAATAAGGCACGGAGTGCTTCAACAGTTTGTACTGAGCGTCGCCATCTTGCGTGAATTTGCCGCAGAAAGTTAACATGCTGTCGTTGAGACTTTCCACCGATACGTGAAGACCATTTAAGACTTCGTAGATGAACAGTGTCAGGATCATGAAGGCGTATTCCAGGCCCAGTTGCATTTTGAACACGCTCTCGTAAGAAATGGACCAGGCGCAAAACAACTGCACGTGACACAGAAGAAAAATAAGATGGTTGGTACCAATGTTAGACAACCAGTTAATCATTAGAGAGCAGTGATGATTCTTCTTGGAGATTATCTGCGCTCGCGTCCTTTTAAGGTGCAAAATGCAAATGTCCAGTGCGTCCATCATCTTCCAGTATTCTTCGTTGAACAGACACGTCTTAGAGATGGTTATTAAGATCGCTAGCGATATTACAGACACGTCGATTATTACAAGGAACGGCAAGGCGGTGTTGTCTAGATGATTCTTAACAATAAAAGCGTAGTAAATTATTAACAAGATTAATAACGTCATACCATAATACAAGGTTAGCAAATCGCCTTGCGATCTTATTGCGTTAAATCCACATATTTTCGATGTGATTGTGAGCAGTTTGTTGGTCGCCATTGCTTTCTAGTGGGACTTTAATGGAATAACAAGAATTCTGTCGGCGGTGGTTAAAAATGAAATGCGCAAGTTCACCCTTTAAACATTCATTATAAAATGTTTGCATGATAAAAGCGAGTGAACTCAATGATTTTCCATGTTTGTTTAAAGTGCACCGCAATTGTGCAATTAATTGCTCGTATTGATTTTTGCTGTAATAGCTGAAATGCGCCGCCATTTATTTCGCTCGTTCGATGTTTTGGAAATAAAACTTGACCAACTTTGAGCATCATTTAAAGCTCGTTGATCCTTAAAAGGAAGCACTGTTTTGGTTTAAAATGGCGTCGAGGATAAAGCATAATCTTGATTAGATTAGTAGCATTTGCATATTATCTATTGCTAGTAAATAACATTTCATAATTCAATTTTTTTAGCTCTCCCGAGATATCGGCCGCCATCTTGGTCCCCAATATGACCAACCAAATTTTGCAAATATAAAACCCAGAGAATTTTTTTTTGTTTTCTTGGAAACTGATGACGAGTGAAGTGTAGCCTTGTCAAGGTGCCAAATGTCTTTTAAATTTATTTTTGGAATAGTTTCTATAAGTCCTGAGTAGATCGGCATGTCTATCGACGATGGTTAGAAATGAACTGCCCTTGTTTATTCATAATTTAAACAGAAATGTTTAAACTATTTACTTCTCGGAATGAGAATGAGCTGAAACGTTTTTTATGTTCGTGTAAAGTGTTTTCGGTGTTGGTTAATTTCTCTTATTGATTTTTATTGTAGTAAATAAAATTCATCGCCATTTGGTCTATATTTATCATGTAAAGTTTGATTCGTTTTGAGAATTATTTAAATTCTTTGAAAATGGTTTCAAGGCTTTTTGGTTTAAAATGGCGTCGAAGAAACTGCGCTTTCTTTATCAGACAAGGAACAATAACAAATAAATCCAACTGTGGGAGTGTTTTGCATTCAGTGGACGTGCTCTGTGTCCGCCTCAATCCAGTAGATGGCAGCACATTCAGTAACTCTATAAACATTCCAATTTCGCGCCAAGGCGGAAGATTTCCAAATCAGACTAAAATGGATAATCCACATGGGCGCAATTAAATGTTAAATAATTGCACGATGACAATTAAATAATTGACAGTTATGTTAAGGAACATAAACAGCATTGCATAATCTATTTCGAAGAATCCCGCCGCACTGATTCCCTGCATACTCGTCAAACTGGTGAGAATGGTGAGTTTACTGTTGTAGCGACCGCCATCTTGCTCGGCAAGCCGGTGCCACAGTTTGGTCAATAGATATTTGGTCTTGAACCTTGCCTTCTTCAAATGTTCGCATTTTATCGACATAACCACGGCCACAAACTGAAATGGCAACAAGGATAGAAAATATTGAAAGTGTCGTTAGTTTTTTGCGAAAATTACCAAAGAATAGCAGACGGCGAGCAGCGACAGCAACATATTATCCAAGCCGAACATCATAAACAACAGTGAATTGCCCAAATTGTATTCGACGGTGTAGACGACGCTCAAGAACAGCGCCCATCCGAAATGCGCATTGATCCTGGTAATTAGCTCGTTGTGAATTGCGACCAGGTTAATCGAATGCGCCAAAGTTTCGTCGATGTTCTCGTAACTCCAGTGCTTTCTCTCGAAGATCGAATACGGCACGGAGTGCTTCAACAGTTTGTACTGAGCATCTCCATCTTGCGTGAATTTGCCGCAGAACGTTAACATGCTGTCGTTGAGACTTTCCACCGATTCGTGGAGACCATTTAAGATTTCGTAGATGAATAGTGTCAGGGTCATGAAGGCGTATTCCACGCCCACTTGCACTTTGTACAAGTTGTCGTACGAAATGGACCAGATGCAACACAGCTGCACGTGGCACAGAAGAAAAACAAGATGGTTGGTGCCAATGTTAGACAACCAGTTACTCATTAGAAAGCAGTGATGATTCTTTTTGGAGATTGTCTGCGTTCGGGTCCTTTTAAGGTCCAAAGCGCAAATGTCCAGTGCGTCCATCATCTTCCAGTATTCTTCGTTGAACAGACACGTCTTAGAGATGGTTATTAAGACCGCCAGCGATATTAGAGACACGTCGATCATTACGAGCAAGGGCATGGGGGCGTTGGCTAGATGACTCTCAACAATAAAAGCGTAGTAAATTATTAACAAGATTAATAACGTCACACCGTAATACAAGTTGAATGAATCGCCATGCGGTCTTATTGCGTTGAATCCACATATTTTCGATGTTATTATTAATAACTTATTGGCCGCCATTGCTTTCCGGCAGGACTTTAATGGAATGACTAAGAATTCTGTCGACGGTGGTTAAAAACGAGTTGCGCAAGTTCACTCGAACATTAAATGTTTGCCTGTCAGAAGCGAATGAACTGAAAGGTTTTCCATATTTGTATAAAGTGTTTGCGGTGCAATTAGTTGCTCCTGTTGACTTTTGTTATAATATGCGTCGCCATTTGTTTCGCTCGCGATGTTTGGGAGGAGGCAAAATGTGAACATCTTTTAAAGCCCGTTAGGTAGGAATTTCGAAATTAAAGTTGCGAATCGCACAGAATTTGTATACTATAGCCGAAATCCAAACAGCACCTCCTCCCCCTTCCCTCCCAACACCCACAAACTGCAAGGCAGGTCGCAATTAAAAGTGCGACAGTTGCACGATGACAATTAAATAAGACACGGTCATGTTGGCGAACGTAAATAGCATCGCGTAATCCAATTCGAAGAATCCCGCCGCGCTGATTCCCGGAATGCGCGTTAAGTCGAATAGAATGGAAAGCTTCCGCGCATATCGACCGCCGTCTTGGTCGCCCAAACGACGCCATAATTTCGCCAATAGAAACTTAGTCTTGTACCTTTCCCTCTTCAGATGTTCGCATTTCACCGGCAAAACTAACCCCGTGCACTGAAACAGCGACCACTTTAGGAAATGTTCGAGGCGTCAGAAATTATCAGCAAAAATTACCATAACATACGACATGGCTATCAGGGAGTGCAGAAAGAAACCAAATTCGTTCTTCAGCACTAACACGCAAAACCCCAAATTGTATTCCATGGTGTACAGCATGCTCAGGAACAACGCCCAACCAAAATGGGCGTTGATCGCGGTAATCAACTCGTTGTGATTTTCAATGAGGTCGATGTAATGGTTCAAAGTCACGTCGACGTTCTCCCAAGTCCAGCCATTATTCTCCAGCGAGGCATGTCTCTCAAAGAAGAAAAAACGCACGGAATGTATCGACGGTGTGTAGGGAGATTGTGCGCCATTTTGTGCGAATTTTTCGCACCAAATTAACAGGCTGTCGTTGAGAGTTTTCACAGATTCGTGCAGATGATGCAAAATTTCGTAGATCGATAGTAAAATAGTGATGTAGACGTATTCCAAGCCCAATTGTAATCGAAAATTCCTATCGTAATATGTGAATGCCACGCAACACCACCACGCCTGCCACAGAACAAAAACAAGATGGTTGACGCCAATGTTAGACAGCCAGCTGAGCATTGCATCCCAGTGATGTTTATTCTTCCCGAGTTTTTGCGTTTTCGACGCGTTTCGAGCCCTTCTTGTGTTCGAAATGCAAATGTTCAAGGCGCCCATCATCTTCCAATAATCCTCGTTGAACAGACACGTATTAGCGATGGTAACGAATATTGTCGCCGATATTAAGAACACATCCATTACAGCGATGGCGAAAATATCGGTGTGAGCTGCATGATTCTTTATAATGAAGACAAGGTAGATTGTTAACAAGATTGACAACGCGACACCGTAATACAAATTGTATATATCGCCACGTGGCCTTATGGCGCTTACTCCGCATATTTTAGACGTTATTGTGAGTAATTTATTTCTTGCCATTGTTTCTAGAGTGATTTTTAATGGATAAATGAATCGAAATTCTAAATATTTGGTTCGAAACCGTTTAATGTCATACATATATTTGTACAAAGTCACTGAGAGGTTTTTCATGTTTGCGTTATGTATTTGTAGGTCTGGTTTTATTGATTTTCATTGTTGTTGTTGTTGAAATCTTCTGAATACCAAAATAACGCAAACCGCGAAACGGCAAGTTCTTTCCATTTTAGTATGATCTGTTATCGAATTTCAACAAGAGGTGGCTCAAAATGTGCCCCAAAATTTGCCAATTTGCGTTCTAGAAGAGATAATTTCATAATTTTCACTTTATTTCGTAGCAGAAGAGTTGTTCTTTCTACCTGAGCATAATCTATTATCGAATTCTAACAAGAAATTGGTCAAAATGGCCACCAAAATTTGCCAATTTTTTAATTCTTCCAAAACATGCCTTGTAAAATCGGCTGTAAAATGCATTCTAGAAGAGATAGTTTCGTAATTTTTGCTTTATTTCATAGCAGAAGAGTTGTTCTTTATATTCTAATATGACTTATTGTTGAATTTTAACCGGAAGTGTGTCAAAATGGCCCCCAAAATTTGACAATTTTTTGTACTTTTCCAAAACATGCCTTGTAAAATCGACTGTAACGTGCGTTCTAGGGGAGATAGTTTCATAATTTTTACTTCATTTCGTAGCGGAAGAGTTGTGCTTTCAATTTTATCACGAACTGTCCCGGAATTACTACCGCAAGTGGGTCAAAGTGGCCCCCAAAGTTTGCCAATTTTTGTACTTTTCCAAAACATGCCTTGCAAAATCCGCTGTAACGTGCGTTCTAGCAGAGATAGTTTCGTAATTTTCACTTCATTTTGTAGTGGAAGAGTTGTTCTTTCAATGCTAGAACGAATTGTCCCAGAATTTCTATCGGAAGTGGGTCAAAATGGCCCCCAAAGTTTACCAATTTTTGAACTTTTACAAAACATGCCTTGCAAAATCGGCTGTAACATGGGTTCTAGAAGAGATAATTTCATAATTGTTACTTTATTTCGTAGCAGAAGAGTTGTTCTTTCTATTTCAATATAACTTATTATCGAACTCTAACAAGAAATGGGTCAAAATCGCCCCCAAATCTGCCAATTTTTTAATTTTTTCAAAACACGCCTTACAAAATCGGCTGTAACATGCGTTCTAGGAGAGATAGTTTCATAATTTTTACTTCATTTCGTAGTACAAGAGTTGTTCTTTCACTTTTAGTACGAATTGTCTCAGAATTTCTACCGGAAGTAGCTCAAAATGGCCCCCAAAGTTTGCCTATTTTTTAACTTTTCCAAAACATGCCATGCAAAAATGGTCATAACACGCGTTCTTTGAGAGATCGGTTCGTAATTTTCACTTCATTTCATAGCGGAAGAGGTGCTCTTTCAATTTTAACATGATCTATTGTCGAATTTAGAC
>JARRAA010003616.1:0-21825 GCA_030557295.1 Ecitodaemon sp. MM-2014
TAGGGAAATTTTCAATAATTTTTATCAACAAAACTATGGCCCATTAGCACGAAATATTTGACAGGGCTCACATAGAAGGTCTGAAATACTTGTAAAAAAAATTTCATGCAAATCGGAAGACTTCATCCCGTTTTCCCCTTGTCAGAAGTTGTGCTTCGAATGACTCCTAATTACCAAAAATTGTACATGTTAATGACAATATATACTCTTCAATAATTAATTAGAAGTTCAACAATTTCCAGAACACATTAAATATATTTTTATTTATTCTTAGCCAAAATGTCACAATTTTAACCTCTGATTTTTTCAGTGTTGTTAAAGTTGATTTTTCTATAAGTTTAGTATTTACTTTTAATTCCTATTTTACTACAGAATTTTCAAAACAATTAACCATTTACGGATCCCATTTAACGTATCATATGATTTGATTATAAGCGATATACAGTTAGTGTATCGTAATTTATCGTATCGTTTAATTATTTTTCTGACATTTTCCTGAAATTATAATTTATTACATTTTTCCACTGCTCTGCTCAAATATACTTGTCAAATTTTAATTAAATTCCTTCCTTGCATGCAGCATCGCCACGTAACTCAACCTCCCGCAGTTGGTGCTGATTATCAAATATTCCCTTTCTCCCACATGCCTCGTGCAGTTTCATTTCGCGCAAACATCTCGCACACCCCCAAACACACGGTCAGCACACGACGCGCTGTCCGGCAATCGGTCATCATCGAAATGCAATAATAGAGTTGTGTGTGGTCAAGATTATTCCCAGTTGATGGACGTGGCTGCACACAGCCAGCGGAACACCAGCGATATGGTCATCTTAATCCCCGTTGGCATACTTTCCTAGCTTCCTCGTCGCGCCGGACAGCCCAGTGTAATATAGCGTGATGTGAACAACTTATTGTGGCTTGCGCTATTCAGCACGACAATGGACAATGTCCGTCACCTGCCTGCGTACGTATCTTGGGAGCGAATCGACAGCGAGATAAAAGAAAGGGTGGCAAGGGTGACCGAATGGGTGGAAAAATTGATTTCGGACATGATTTGGCAAGAAAATTGTTCGAATTGACCAATTTGCTACTGGCATTTGTTAAGACTCCAGTCTTAAATAATTTGTTACAAGGAATGAAAAATTGCCAAAAAATGTCGCGAGGCATAATTACGTTTCGTGAGAAAGTAAAATTTTCAGTTTTCTCAATCTAATATGATGTTATGGCGAAATTCAATTCATTGTCGAGATATATTTGTTAGTTAGCTGACAATGGTGGCAAGTCCAGCCCTGACCAACACTCGGACATTGTCCACTCGCGATTTTAATCTCTTTCGAGCATTTTGCCAATTGAATGGGATCTGTCACTAGCCCTTTGTCACGTTCGCATCAATCCGGACGCGGACGCACACCCAAACAACCCTTGCTTTCTCGCCCCCGGCCAGCAGCGCGCACACCCGCACACAAAAACCAATTACCTCAAGATGCGTATCTGTCCTCGACGCTCCTTCTTAGCCAGCACAATTCCGTCATCTTAAATTTTAATAATAATCTCCCCATTGTCGCAAACGCACTCATTCATATTTCCACAAATGTTCATATTTTACTACGACAAAACGGATTATGATTATTTTTCGTTCGCAGAGAGATACGGCTCGTCGCTGTACCAGATGCACCGTCGTGGACCGCATATTAAGAAGCGCAAGCCTCGACAGCCCCTGGATGGCAAGCCATTTATGAAAGGCGTTGTCTTGAAGACCTTAATCAAGAAACCGAAGAAACCCAACTCGGCTAATCGCAAATGCGTGCTCGTTCGCCTTTCCAACGGAAAAGAAATGATCGCGTACATCCCCGGAATCGGACACAACTTGCAAGAGCACAACATTGTTTTATGTCGCGTCGGTAGGCTCCAAGATTGTCCCGGCGTGAAATTAAAATGCGTTAGAGGAAAACACGATTTGTCGCATGTAATTCAGGTGAAGAAGTAGAACGATTTTGTCAAATTTGTAGATACATAATAAATTGTAAAGATTTAACTTACGAGAAGTACCGTTTCGTGTAAAAACTTGCAAATCACGTTTCGCACAAATTTTGCTAACTCTTCCCGTGCATCGCGATGCAGATGTTTCCTGTTTCACGGGCCGATGTAGGTCAACAATAAGGGATTAAAAATATGAGCAATGCGACGCAGCGTTGGGCATGATTCTATTACGGCATGAATGCGCCATGCACCGTCCAGAAATGTACAGTTATTACTGGGACATTTGACACAGACATCAATCATAACTGGCCACAATGGGACATAATGCAGAGGCCAGTTTTTGGGTTTTTCAGCGCCGAAACCCTTCCATAATGGACGTATTTGTTGGGGCTGAAGAACTCGGACGCATGACAAGTGACATCCGAACGCGTGCATTGTGCGCTGGCGACGTTTGCGAAAAACTGCGGATTTGCAAGAGGATAAAGCAAGGCTAACGGCGAAGTTCTTTTGCTTGCAAAGTTCCGCTGCAAGCGAAGTGCACGAATAATATTTATTAGCTTTGGATAAGTCGATCAATCATTTTGTTATCGCACTTTTATGTTTCGCGCTTGTTCCGAGCCATGTACATGCTCCAACTCGAGAATGCATTTTTGTGCGTTAAGTGTGCGAATTGATTGATGTGCGGCGTGTAATTATTGATTTCGTGTTGATTTTTAATGACTCACGAATTGCGATGCGTCAACGCGAAATAAACATGCACGGTCAACTTTGTATCGATTTTATTTGTTACGAATTCTCATCTAATTCTAAACATAAGCAATTTCGTGCAGTTGAAAACGCTCGCTCGAAAACATGCCGCAAGAAAATTCGACGTCTGGAAATTTGGCCTACTTAAGTAAATATTAAAATTCGCAAGCAACTTTGGCCTCTGTCGGGTAAAAAGTAAATATTTTGAAGGCGTGCGTTGCCTAACTGGCTGGTGGTAAACATAAAAACATTAAAAGATCACCAAAAATGGTCCCAGTCGTAAACGCGCCGGCGAATGCATTTTTGCATGGGTTTTTAAAAAAACTTTCGCAAAAGAACCGTAAACCGTTTTATGGCCGTGTCGAAGAGAGATTGCTTTCTCCAAAAATTTGGCCGATCGTAAAACGCGATCTTCTGGGAATAACTTTTTAGCGCAATTTGGGCGACTTGCAAACTTTTTACTTGCAATAAAAGTAAAAACTAGCCCATTTTTAGTGCGCCGCCGAAGAGTCGGGTCACGACCGCGCGACGTAATAACGATGCGTAATTGCAGCAACAAATCCTCAATTGCACTGGATTTTCCTCTGATCGATATAAAACATGCGAAAATAGAGCCGGGCCGCGCCGTTCGCAAATTGCTTTATGGGCGCCGCATGCAAATTACGACACAACGGTGTCAACAAAGGTATTAAATGAGAATTCGCGGAAAGCTTTAGGGGTTGCGGTGTGGGTTGTGAATTGCATCAAAGGCGGCCGAATTTTGTCTCCAGTTGTAAAACTAGAGCGCGATGGGACATTTCCTCACGTCATTACGCCTTCAATGAAAACCAAAGAAACTCGCACTTTTGAAACAAAAATATTTTACCTACGCGCACTTAGGTAAAACTCAAACTCGTTTTTATAGAAACGCCGTGTCGGCAAGATCTGTGGTATCATTGGCGATGACTTAATCACGCACGATTGCGTCTAATCTTCACCTTTTGTCACCATTTGCGGCGATTCAAACACCTCAAGTACCCGCATTAACTTATTATTTACTTACTCGGACGATAAGAAACGTGGTCGCATCACGCCACTTCAAACGACTTGATACTCTTTTTCGGAATCTTCGCATTGTGCGTAAGCACCGTTTAATGCCGAATTTGGTGCCACCGTGCGACATTCAGAACTTGTCGAGTCTTTTATTTTGCGGCGTGGGGAAGAAGCCGCAAGATGCCACACATCATGCGATTTATTTTGAAACTATCCCACGCTTAGCGGTAAAAGTGGCGGTCGCCCATTTGATGCAGTTTCATGCGCGCGTATTGAGATGTGTGTGGATAATGCTTGCATGTTTGCACCGCAAAACCCTTTTGCGCGTGGCACCTGGAGGTGAACAGTTATATTCGGTTATGTTCACCTAGATTTCGCATGCCTGTCATGCGATTTTCTGTGTTTCCAGGGAATTTGGTGGAAACGGTACCTAAATGCGGAAGGGGCCCCGAGAGAGGATTTTTGTCAACAAACCCGGATTTTCGATATTCAAGTGGCACACTTTTGGAAACGCGGCCATATTGACGTCGAAACAAACACCATAAGTTGTAGAGCTTGTATGTTTAAAGCTTTTAAGTTTTTCAAACGCACAACCATCGGAACTTGCAGGTTTATGCCAAGTTTTAGCAAATACAGGCCTCTTGATAAGATAGGACTATTACCGAATTTTGAAACGCGACCTTTTCTCTTCAAACTTCACACACATGGTCCGCATATAAATTTAAAGTACGCCTTATCGTGATGTCTGCATTAACATTGCTCGCCCTGGAGCAAATTTGACGTTAGAATTTGTTTAGGAACAAAAATTATCCAAAATGCATTGGGCAGGGTGCAATACCTTTTTACAAGCAGCCAAATTTGCAAATGTACCTTAACTCGGCCTTTACCACTGTCTGCACTTGAGGGCATTTTATGTTTTTGAAGATCTGGTAAGTGGAATTTGTGCGCAACTATTCCCTTACCAGCCCATAACTTCATAACTTTCATATATTAAGAATTATTAAAATTAATTCGCACGAAACCCTTGATTTGGAGTAAATCAACCCGGTAAATTAATGATATTTTGTGGCAAATCGCCTATCGTTTGTGAAGTATGGAACCGATTGGGCTAGCATAACAGAAGAACGCAATCCATCAAAGGGAAAGAGAAAACGACATGGTTGATAACAATAAAATACAATAGAATACGTAAAGATACTAGATAAAATAGTGGATGAATGGTGAAAATATGTATATTAAGTTGGTTTCGTTCCACAAAACCTTGGCCACGTAGAAGCAAAAGTTAGTTGGTCGTCGGTTACTAGAATAGCTAAAATATATGACCCAATTGTCCAGGATTGACTCCGTTGATGAATTTATAGAAAGCGACCCAATAAAATGACTTCTGTACGTTTGACTTTTGCATTAAGATTCAAATCCTAATCCGCAGCAGCAATAAACGGCTTTAACGGAATTTACAGTAAATATTTGCAAAACGTTTACGGTGCGCAACATTGTTCTCCGATATCTTTGGAGGGCGCCGCCCACCATCGCCCGAATGCGTAATTGACTTAACAAGGAGCGCGACTAGAAGGCGCAATAAATCGAGTCGCGCGCTCGCACCCCTTTCATATGGTAAGCACGCTTACCTGGCGGCGCGCGACGCGATTGATTTACGACGCGTGCACGCTGGGTTAACAGAATTAAAGTCGAACTTAGCTAATCTCTTTCTGGTTAAAAGCCAGTCGCGCGACCTGAGCGAGTGACTTAATTTTACGACTAAGTAGCGTTACAACCCTTTTACAATCGTCTTTGACTTTCTAAGCCCCGAGCGCTTTGCATATTCGAGTCAATCATTTCGCTCGCGAAGGAACGGGTTAAGAGTGGGATTTATTGCACCGAATTTGCGCGCCCCCTGCGGCGGTGTCGTGCGCGCGCCGAATTGTGTCAGATTTTTGGGTCATGCAACTCGATTTGGCTGTTTGCCGAACTCAACCCTTTCCCAATATTGCATTCTCGGCCCACATCTGTATAAATTTAATGATTCATAGACAGTCAGAGATGCGTGGGTGCAGCGGGCAGCATTGCGGAAATAATGCGTGTACGCGATAGGGGTGACGTACGCAAACAATAGTACTCGCGCACCCCTTCCGCTTCCGCAAAATGGGAAAAGGCGACATGTGTGGAGCCGAATTGCGGAGCATTTTCACAAAATAAATTTATCTTCGCAGCGAGATCCGCATCCTAACAGTCCGAGCTGCAGCAAAATAAAAACATAACGGACGAATCGCTCCAGGAAAGCATAATATTATCAAACTGAATGGAAAGCGCACAATGATGAATTAAGCATTGATAAGTTTTGTTAATCACAAAACAGAAAATATTATTCATGCCGTTTCAATGATAATATTATCGTCTATTGGTGCGTTTCATTCACACACAACTTAATTATAATGATTAATAGTGTTCGACGCTTGGTTGAAGCCAATTGATTCAATTTGGCGATAAACGACAGCTCGTGGTTCCTTCTAGGAAGAGGCAGGGGTATCGTTTTAAGTGTAAGCTGCTTTTTTGATGGTCGCAACCTGTAAGACGCAACTCCATCGGATATCGCATTGTGACGCAGTCGAATGTAAAATTATGTAAAGGGGACCACCGCGGCGATGACATTTTTGCCGACTGTCAGGCGTTCTTGGAAATTCGCTAGGTACAAGGGAAATATTCAAAATTCATATTTCAACCCTTTGCGGGCAAGCGACGCAAAAATATGCGACAGTCGATGACTTAGAGTAGAAAGTTTGCTTAAGGCGGCACAAAGCTTATGCAAATATCCCCAAAAACGCGCAAAGTTACTTTTTGAAAAGTGAAAAACTGGCGCAATGCAATTTTAGTATGAATCAAATCACCAATTTCTAATCACTAAAACTTTTATTCCAAGAAACCTCAATTTTGTGAAAATTTTAATTCGTTATTTGTTCCGTTAATTATAAAAGAGTTCCTTTGGAATTGCAGGGATTATTAAATTTGGAAACAGTTTCTTCCATTTACATCTCTGTGCAGCCCCAAAAATATTTTCATAAAACGTGACTTGCCCTAAAAACTTCTGAAAAAATGATTATGCAAATCGTAAAACAAGTTGTAAACTCTTACTTTTTTAGCGTTGCAAATATTTTATTGTATGAAATTGCATTTTGTGCAAACGGGCCTTCGTCGAGAACTTTTTTACAATGCTGCCTACCGAACTACAAATTTCGGAGCTAAAAATCTGTCAACACGAAGAAGTCCCACAGAGTCGGCCGAGAAATCGTAAACAGACGAAGAAATGCGCACTCATTGAGAGGACTATTAGGGCGCCAATAAAACGGTGCGCCAAAAAACTAACGGTATCACAATAAAAATAGGTAAAATGGCCAAGAAGAAACCGCAAACGACCCCACGGTAGCGCTAGCCCGAACGGTACCCGGGCGAATTTCGGGCGCGTAGGTGGGGTGGGGATTCGCAAGCGGCCTAAGGGCGCGCGCGATTGGCCGGGCAAAGGGTTGCTTCGGACGGCGGTCAGTTTTGAATATAAGGCCGGCGCAAGATACTTAAATCATTATTTGCAAACGCTTCGTCGTCCTGTCGAAAACATTTCAGTTCGTTCGGGGTTCCGCTCAAAACTTGCGAAGTGGTGTACTTTCAAAGTGACTTAAGTCAACGAATTTCACGTTCCACCTCAAACACATTTGGATTATCTTCGACGTTCGTTAAAATCAAGGTAAGTTTTAGTTGAAAATCGATTGATTAACTGAATGAAAGCAATTAGTAATTGTCGAACGATCGAACGACTTGTTTGTAAACATTAGTAGTGCACGCGTCAAACTTGGAACTTCATTCTCGGTTTGAAGCTCGCACGGTGAACATCGCTCAAATAACTTTAAACACACGTACGAGAATTCGAAAATCGCGATCTTAGCAATTTTAAACTAAATATATTTTTTTCATTCCAGATGGCAATGAGCGAACAAGCCCACTTCTTCTCCATGCAACACTTGTTGACTCCCTTGAACTGCTCCACCGCTCCGAGAGCAGTCCCAGATGTCCTGGATCTGTCCCGCAAGCGCGGACGCTCGCCAACGCCGCCGAGCTCCCCAGCGCATTCGCCAACGCACTCCATCGACTTGAACCGCCACACGCCGGAACAAAAACACTATCCGGATCCGCCGCACGCGATGATGTGTTTCTCCAGCCCCAGCTCACAAGCGGGCAGCGAGTCTTCGGAGGTGTCTCATTGCTCGGACGCCAATAACTACCAGTATTCGTCTTCCACTGATCCGAACATGGATGGCATGAAAAGCAAACACCCGAGGCCGTTCAAAGCTTACCCGAAGGATCCGCTAAGCCTTGCGTACGGAGTCGTCGCCGCCGATTCCATCGTTTCCACCGATTCGGCGGGCGCGTACGCCGAGTTCCGCCAGAAAATGCTGTCCCGCGTGCAGAACCAGAATCAGGGAACCAACATCAAGATGCGTCGCACCACGCACCAGGCCGCGGGCAATGCCGATCCCACCTATTGGGAAAAGCGCAGGAAGAACAACGAAGCCGCCAAGCGTTCCAGGGACGCCCGCCGCGCCAAGGAAGACGAGATCGCGATCCGCTGCGCCTTCCTCGAACAGGAGAATCTCAAATTGAGGTTCGAGATGACCGCAATGCGACACGAAATGGAAAGGATGCGCGGTGTTCTGAACGTTCCCTCTTACTAATGGCGTACTGATAGTCGACGAACGGGAACGGCGGGACAGCTTTAGATTTTTATCTCCAACCCCAGGAAACGAGAAATTTATGTGATTTTGTGATTTAATCTTGTCATTTACATGTAACTTGTAAATTATTTATCTGCGACTGACGATTTGTAATTATATTGTAAATAGCGCGTTTGTATATTTAAGATTACTGTGTAATTACTAGGGTAAGAAATCAACAATTTTAACACTTATATTTGATACATTTATAAATATTTAATATGATATGAATATATTATTTAAACATATGTTGACTTTATTGTGTTTATTTATCCCGAATGCGAAGCGATTGTGCTGTTTATGACGCAATGTCAAAAGTTTGAGTTGCAAGTTGATATATCGGATAGTTCAAACTGCAATTTTAATCTTTGATTACTTCTAACTATGAGAAAAAAATCCAAACCAAGTGGGAGAATTTAATTTCTCCTTGAATCTCAAAGAGTTACTAACTATTTGTTGTGTTTTCACGATGACGATGCTTTTATATTCTCCTCGATAAATTCAGATCTATTCCGGAAAATGCGTGTTTTGTTATGAAATGGCGTCAACTTGTAAAATTGCAGGGAATATTGCCAAGTCACAATAAATTATAAATGAGCCAAACAAAGTGCGAGAATTTGATTTCTCCGTGAATCTCAAAGGCTTGCCAGCTACTTGTTGTGTTGTTGTCACGATGACACTGCTTTGTCCTCGTTAAAATCAAATTACCTATACCGAAAAATGCGTGTTAAATTATGCAATGGCGTTGAAACGTAATTAAGAAATGGTCATTAATAAAAGTACCTGTTTGTGGTGCAAACGTGAATCAGGCGCGTGAACTTTGTTCGGTGGATAATTACCCAAACAAACATAGCATTGCCGTATTACGCATTTATTGCGTACTTTTTTGGATTGCATATCTTTTATGCATAATTATAATAGACTGGTTAAAGTTTGGTTTGAAAAATATATATCATGTTAACACGTTGGCTGCGGTTGTAGACTGCAATTAAAACCGGTCCGTATGTATACAATTAGTCGATAAGTCGTATAAAAAGAAATTTTGAACAGGATAAACCAGCAAAAGCATTGAATAATTTTATGTTTGGTATTATCAGTTAGCTACGGATATCTCTTGAAGCCGGTGCAAGGGCCCACATGTAGTATAAAATAAATGCATCTAGAATTACTCTTCTTCCCTTCGAGCATTATAATCTAAATGTCTAATATATTTTCAATTCATTGTAGTTTTTTTAGTTCTCTTTTAAATATTCAAAATGCATATGCAGGTTTAAAATTGGCTATAAAATTAAAAAATAATTAATATTAATTGTAGTGGTATAAATTTACGGAAATACCCTCGATAAAATTGTTTTTAAAGTAAATATACAGCCGTTGACTTTCGGTCAAGATCGTAGCCAACCATGCAAGAATTTAGCAACATTAAATTCTTTATAAAACAGTTAAATTTGAGTCTTTCATGATTTTAAAATTTGGAATGTATAAAATATTTCGTAGGTCATCTAGTGGCACTCAAAAGTATTAACACATGTATATTTGGTTGCATACTTCAAGCTAGTGATTATTTTGTAAACTAGTAATTTATTAACTAACTCCCATTTGCCCAACTATAACCTAAAATACGGTGCAAGTTTGCAAATTTCTAAGACTTTAGATACCAGAACAAAATGAATTCTTTAACTAAAATATTGCGGCTAAACTTGAAAGTACCTCTCCGCCAAACATTAATAAACAACCAGGTATGAAAATATTGCAATATGTAAATTTCTCGGTTCTAAATTGTAACTCTTTCAGGCAAAATACTCTTCCTTTCGAGGTTCGCCATTTGTTCAAGACCTACAACCAACCGTAAAATATGAAATTACTAAAGATCCAGCAGAGTGGGCATTTGTAGAGCGTTTATTACCTCCTCAAACAATCACCAAACCGATATTACAAGATGAATACCCATCAAATTGGAAGCCCCAAAGTGTTGAAGCCTTGAAACAACCCTATTTCATCAGACGATCCAGAAATCACATGCTTCCAGTCTATTTGGAAACAACCTTCAGAGGACAACGCCGCATAACTAAACTCAGATACATTGATGGTGACATTTGGCAACTGGAAAAAGATTTAAAGGAATTCTTGCAAGCAACAGCTACGAAACCAATTAGAACGCAAATTCACGAGTTTGCAGGTTTTATATTAGTGCATGGTGATCATGTAAATGCAATCAAGCATTGGTTACAAGAGAAACATTTTTAAAGCTTATTGAACAATAGTTCTAACTAACATTACAAAGTTATGTTGACAGCCTCTTCTAAAAATAGTAAATATATATCAATAAAACTTTGCATAATTTGTGTGAATACTGTAAGAGATTAACATTATCTAAATACTTTCCAGTACTGCTAAGATCTTAGAAGCAATAGATAAAATTTCAGCAAAGATCAGTTGTCACTACTGAGGCTAATTGAGGACATGTCTTGGCACAGTTTGCTCTCGGAACGATCGTTGCCGAGAGCAGTGAGAATGTCTAAGAGTAAGTCTTTGCTCAGCATCTTGAGGCGCGGCATTTTCGCCACTTTCGGGAAATAGTGGACTATTATTCCCAATGCGTATTTCTTCATGTCGGTCGCCTGCATGCGATCTGCGGCTTCCAAGATTTGGATAACGTTCTCGAACGTTACGTTCATCTCTAAATTCTGTTTGCAAAATGCTTGGAGTCGGTTGTTAGTGAATCCATAGAAGTACGGCGCAGAGAAGAGGTAGAGAGAGTCTTCTGGCGGCATGTTGACGTCACCGTAGTAAATGTAGCGGAGTAATGAGTAAAAAGATTCTATTGAGGGGGTCATCTCACCAATTTGAATCTGCAAATTAAAAGATTTCGTTTAGATTTAAAGACTTCTTCGAAAATTTTAGTTAGTTGATGTGCCTTTTGTTTTGGGCAACTAATTAAACTAATGATAGGGAACAAATCTGCAAATTTAGAGAAACAGAGAAGATTCACGCAAAAGCCAATTCTAAGGCTGCTTATCATTCAACTTCAAAGGTAACAAACACAATTGCATAAGAATACAGTACTAGTCCGGGAAAAATAAATACAAATATCGGACTAGGTTTGCATTCATTTGCATTCAAGTTGGATTTTGGTAGAGGTCCTAAGTTCACTATACTGAATGAAATTTCAAAATTCCCAAATGATCCGATTTGTGCTATATGAGGTATATCTTCGCATTTTCGCACATTTCTTAAAAAAAAACAAGCTGGAGGCGTATTAAATTCTAGTTTAGGGTAATAATAGTGCGGAAGCGTGAGCATAATTTTGAAGTAAACAACATCTTATCGTTAGTTCTTTAGTAACGACCACAGTAAAGATACGATGTAATAAAAATGATTAAGATATTCTTGCAATAACTGCTTTGAAGAAAGACTTTTTAACCACAAATAACTCTTGAGGCTCATCTCGGACCGATGGAGACTTTTGACATTTTTGCTGCAATGGTGTAATAACGATTCAATCAAAATTAAAAATCTATTTCCCCGCACTATACATGGACAATACATCGACGATAAACGTCAAGCTTTGTCAAAATTAATGAACATGCACAAGCAGCATTACGCCTATTGTTGATAGAATATCTTTTAAATGAATTGATTTTGCAAAAAATATCATTATCAAACTATATTTTCTCCCTCCAACAAATTACAGCTAGGGACGAAACTTACCCTCACTGTGCCATCCTGAGGCATGAATGACCTAAACATCGCCTCAAAGTATCCACACCTCGCAGCCAAAACGCTCTTATGTGCTGGTATGACAGCCCCATCTAGAAGTAAACTAATATCACAGAACTCTACCCCAGTCGTCCGCAAAAACATCGCCATATCTTGTTCCAATGACGACCCCAATCCATCGAACTTCGGCTCGATCTGCGTCTTCGACTGTGGCACTTGCTTCCGCCGAATAATTTCCACCATTAGCATCCTGTCCAAGGTCTCGAATTCTCGCGACATCACAATTTGATTGTAGTGCGAGTCCTTGACGATAAACCGGAGGCAAAACTCCTTAATAAAACTCAACTGCAACGAGTCGGCGTTGTGAAGAGCGACTAACACGTTATTCAAACAAATCGTCGCGTTCAAATACTGAACGCATAAGTGTTCTAATCTAGCCATTTCAAATTGCACGGCTAATCTGTAAACGTCCATCATTAGCAGGACGATGCGATTGCTATGAGGACTTTCTCCTTCCTGCGCTCGTTTGGTGGGATCAATGCAATCCATGTAAATATAATTCAGCACCATTTCGAACGCTTCCGGATTCGCGTCGGGTAGTTTCACCTCCAACAACGGCAGATCCGTGAAAGGAACGTCCACGGTCCCGAACAACTCTTCCAAATGCCGATCGCGATTGTCTTTCGCTTGTTTTATTTTATTCCTAAGAAACTGCGACCTTGCGGCGACGAGTGCTAGATGCGCCAGTATTCGTTCCTCATCCGGCCCGACTTGAAACTGCACATCGCAAAACTGCCGACTCTCTAAGATTTTCCCATAGTCGTCGTGTAGAGTGCATTTGGGGTAGCAAGAGAATTGGAATCGGTACATTTCGCCACTGCGTACGTTATTATCAACAGTCCCGCCGAAGATAAACATTGCGTCGCCTACCACGGCCGCCGCATGAAACAGCCGACCAGATGGGACGAAGGAGTCCGCAGCGGGTAAAATAATCGACCAAGTTTGCGAGTCAAGATCGAAGCAATGCAAATCGTTGGACACAGTTGCATCGGCCGCGCCGCCAAACACGTATAAATGCCTATCAAATGCGACCATAGTATGACCATAACGACGAGCTGGGGGCGGCGCAGGGCCTCGAAGTATGTGTTCAGTTGAAATGCGGGTCCACCTGTTAGATATGCAATTAATAAGAAGTCAAATTTTAAAAAAATATTCTGAAAATGAGACTTACGTTTTACTTTGAAAGCTAAATTGAAACAAAGTGTTTGTAATTTTGGCACCACTTTGCCCACTGAAGACAAACATGCATTCTCTTGCAACAGCAACTGGAAAATTGCAACATGTTGGTGGGCATTCTCCTTTTTGATCAACTTCTTCCCAAGTTTTATTATCACCCTGGAATTAAGTTCTTTTAGGTAAGAATTTAATTTGGTTGTTGTGACATACCACCAGTGAAACAGTCCACATATCATTAAGTCTTGCATTGCCATCATATCCAGCAAATATCCAAAGTTTGTTATCAAAAATAGCTGCTCCGTGTGCAGACCTGGGCACTGGCACAGGGGACTTACTATTAAACTTCCACTCCACCCACTGCCCGCTATTAAACTTATACTCAAACAGATCATTTTTGTTGGTCAAATTGGAATTGGAATGTATATCTCCTGTATATCCACCAAAAACATACATCGATGTATTGTGGACAACAGCTGAATGATGGTACCTTGGTGCTGGTGGGCATCCAGTGAGTAAAGCCCTTCCCCAAGACATTTCTTTAACATCGAATCTCAACAAGTCATTTAGCATGCATTTGCCATTGTCTCCACCAAATACATATATTGCATCTTTGTATGCTATTACAGTATGTTTGCTTCTCCTGCAAAAAGAGAACATGCAATTTTAAAATATTTCCAAAGATATAATGAAAGGGAAGTTTTAATTACCTTGCTCCAACAAACTCATCACATTCTGGCATCCGCTTCCAGCGATGTACTGTTTCTATGGGCCCCAATGCCAAAGACAAAACATTATCAAACTGTGCACCCATCACATCAGAGATTGTTAGAGAGCTCATCTTGTATGTTTTCAGCTTCTTTGTTCAATAAATGTTGATGATATCCAATCAGCTTTTTTTGGTGCTCATAGCATGCTAATGCAATTGGATATTTTGGCATTAGATGGAATGTTGCTTGATTCACGCTGTTCTTGCATATTAATCTGTTGAATGAGTACACAAATACTAGCAGTATTGATGCAAGCCTTCTTTGTGAATGACTTCAGTGTGTAAGAGACTTCATATTTGCAGTTTATCTTCAAGCTCCCTTAATGATTGATGTCATCAAAGCAAGGAAGTATATTAGGAATTGTTTTATAATTGTTCGTACATCTGTGGATTTCCTGTCCTGAAAATTTATGGAATGGGCACTAATTTAACACCACAACTCGTTTAGGGCTGGACACGCACGACAAGCTCGAAAGCCGCAGCCACTGCCACTGCCAGGTGCCAGCAGTAGTTACGGAAACCTTCGTCATGGTTATGCGGCGCTCGTGAATGAGCTCTGTTGGTTCTGTTCCCGCTGTTCCCTCTGTTCATAAAACATTCTCAAATTTTCAAATATAGCGTATCCTCATGTTACGAATTTAATCTGTTCTGTAGCATTCCGTTCGTTAGATAGATTAATTTTTCCGTAAAACAAAACATACGTTTTGCAAATCAAAACTAGCTCTTCTCCAAACTATTTTTTGCATTTCGTTCAGCAATCTGTTTAAATTTCGATATACATCATTCCTGCACAAATGAACTGCTTACGAGATATTCCTAATTTTTTTCAGAAATAATCTTTATTCCTCTGATTACTGATTACTGCTCTCATGAACTTTTACCAGTCATTTGCAACATAAGGAAGTTAACGAAGAGAAGATCAGTTGATAAAGATACGTTCAGAGAAAAGTGGTATTCTTTTGCACGCCCATTCAAACTGTCCTGCTTGGCAGGAGCAAAGTCCACGATTTCTTATAAGCACGCCTTAGATAAAACTATATTTTTTACTACGCCTCTGGGCAAATTTAAAATACGACATACGTAGAGAAAATCTGCTGCCGTCACGTCAAGTCCTCGGTAGTATAGTGGTCAGTATCCCCGCCTGTCACGCGGGAGACCGGGGTTCGATTCCCCGCCGGGGAGGGTTTTGGTTAGGATGGACTCAACATTTAAATTCGGAGGACTTCTTTTACAAATTAATTTTTTTCATATTATTATAGAATATATTTATAGAATTCGCGTTAAAGGCATGGAGAAATAAATGTAGTGGTATGTGCGTATGGATTGGAGAAAGACCCCCGCACAGCCTGCTATTCTCAGAGGACGCTAACTACATGGTACAAAAACTAATAGTGGAATTAGCGAGAGTGGGACTGCAGGTGAACCTAGAGAAGACAGAGTACATGGCAATTAGAAGGGGAGGACAGTACCTAGAAGTAGACAAATACCTCGGCGTAAATGTTACAAATAATGGAAAAGATAGCATGGACATAACAGAGAAAGTTAGGAAAGGAAAAACGACGATCAGACGGCTACATGTCTTCCTATGGAATAGCAATATAAAAAAGGAAATAAAGAGGAAGGTGTACCATAGCATAGTGGAAAGCATCTAGACATACGGATGGGCAATAGCAGAAGAATAAAAAATCCAGGCAGCAGAAATGATGTATTGGAGAAGAGCACTAAAAATTGCCATTATAGATGGTATTAGCAACGAGGAAATTCGAAGGAGAATGGAATCCACTACCACAATACTAACCCACATCGAAGAAAAACAACTGAAATGGCATGGGCATGAGAAGGATGAAAGAGACCAGAATACCCAAGATAATATGGAAGTGGATACCACGAAAGTATGGAAAGAAGAGGAATTACGGAAGAGTATGCGCCGAACAGAGAGACGTGGAAATTAGAATGCGGCAAACGATTAACGCTGTAAACGCCAGAAATATATATATTACTCAATGATCCGCTAGGATTGAAATGTAACGTAAAATGGTTTTTCATAACTCACTTGCTTCGCTTCGGATACGAATGTATTTTCGCGCGTAGTCGACTGTTATTCGTTAACACCACGCTCGAATATGATAGTTATCAATTGTTTAAACAAATGCCAATTTCTTTTGCTCGTAACGAAAAGCTTTATGTTTAACAGGACGCAAAAGTGGGCGGAGTCGCCCAGTTTGCGACACGAGTCAAAGCAAGTGGGCGCGCCCACTAGTCAAACAAATAGCTATTACATTTTACAGTAAAGTACAATTACTAATAAAGACAAGGGGATAGTATAGGGTTGCTCACAGGAGCAGAGTGGCGCAGTGGAAGCGTGCTGGGCCCATAACCCAGAGGTCCGTGGATCGAAACCACGCTCTGCTACGTTTTGTCGGCCATAGGTGGCTATTAAGCAGTTTTTATTTTATAAAATGGGTGAAATGGGAAATTCCGATTTTTTAACAAAATATGTGATCCTCGGCTACTATACTGGTTTCAGTTCCTCGCAAGGGAGGACTTCTTGCAAAAATTTAACAATTGTATAAATTTAAAAAAGACATGTCTTGAATTTGCAAAAGAAACATAACTATTGCAAACGGGATTTTACAAAAGGAAAGCGATCAAGCTTATGACTGAATTGCGCAAATTGCAGTCTCATGTGACTGGCATAACATAATATAAATACCACTAGGCTCAAGCCTAGTTTTAATACAACGTTAATTTATATTTTGGAATGCAAAATTTCAAATACTTTTGTGAATTGTGTAAATCCTATACTTCGCGTGTGCATCAGGTCCTCGGTAGTATGGAGGTCAGTATCCCCGCCTGTCACGCGGGAGACCGGGGTTCGATTCCCCGCCGGGGAGAGTTTTGGTTATGATGGAGTCAACTTTTACATTTTGGAGGATTTCTTTTACAAATTTAATTTTTTCATGTTATTATTCAATTTTTATATATATGTTTAATATATTTATAGCATTCGCGTTAAAGACGTGGAGAAATAAATCTAGTCGTATGGGGGTATGGATTGGAGAAAGACTCCCGCACAGCCTGCTATTCTCTGATGAAGAGGAGGCTAACTACATGGCACGAAAACTAATAGAGGAATTGCGAGAGCGGAACTAGAGGTGAACCTAGTAAAGACACAGTACATGGCAATTGAAAGGGAAGGACAGGACCTAGAAGTAAACAAATAACTCGGCGTCAATGTTACAAATAATGGGAAAGACAGCATGAACATAACAGAGAAAGTTAGGAAAAGAAAAATGACTATCAGACGGCTACATGGCTTCCTATGGAATAGCAATATAAAAGAGGAAATACAGAGGAAGGTGTACCATAGCATAATGGAAAGCATCTTGACATACGGATCAGAGGTATAGGCAATGTCGATAGCAAAAGAATCAAAAATCCAGGCAACAGAAATAATGCACTGGAGCAGAGCACTGAAAATTGCGATTATAGATGGTATTAACAACGAGGAAATTCGAAGGAGAATGGGAGCCACTACCACAATACTAACCCACATCGAAAAAAAAACTGAAATGGCATGGGCACATGAGAAGGATGAAAGAGACCAGAATACCCAAGATAATATGGGAGTGGTTACCACGAAAGTATGGAAAGAAGAGGAATTACGGAAGAGGATGCGCCGAACAGAGGGACGTGGAAATTAGGATGCGGCAAACGACTAACGCTGTAAACGCGAGAAATATATATATTACTCAATGATCCGCTAGGATTGAAATGTAACGTAAAATGGTTATTCATAACTCACTCGGTTCGCTGCGGAAACGAAAGTATTTTCGCGCGTTGTCGAGCGTAGTCGACTGGTATTCGCTAACACCGCGCTCGAATATGATAGTTATCAATTGTTTAAACAAATGCCAACTTATTTTGCTCGTAACGAAAAGCTTTATGTTTAACACGACGCAAAAGTGGGCGGAGTCGCCTAGTTGGCGACACGTATCAAAGCAGGTGGGCGCGCCCACTAGTCAAATAAATAGCTATTACATTTTACAGTAAAGTACAATTATTGACAAAGACAAGGGGATAGTAGAGGGTTGGTTACAGGAGCAGAGTGGCGCAGTGGAAGCGTGCTGGGCCCATAACCCAGAGGTCCGTGGATCGAAACCACGCTCTGCTACGTTTTGTCAGCCGTAGGTGGCTATTAAGCAGTTTTTATTTTATTGTACGGGTGAAATGGGAAATTCCGATTTTTTTACTAAATATGTGATCCACATGTCCTCCTTATGATGATCCTCGGTTACTACACTGGTTTCAGTTCCCCGCAAGGGAGGACTTCTTGCAAAAATTTAACAAGTGTATAAATTTAAAAAAGACATCTCTTGAATTTGCAAAAGAAACATAACAAATAGTTGAGAAGCTCAATAATCATCCTCATTGAAAACTCATTGCAAACGGGATTTTACAAAAGGAAAGCGATCAAGCTTATGACTGGATTGCGCAAATTGCAGTCTCATGTGACTGGCATAACATAATAAAAATACCACTAGGCTCAAGCCTAGTTTTAATACAACGTTAATTTATATTTTGGAATGCAAAATTTGAAATACTTTTGCGAATTGTGTAAATCCTATACTTCGTGTGCGCACCGGGTCCTCGGTAGTATAGTGGTCAGTATCCCCGCCTGTCACGCGGGAGACCGGGGTTCGATTCCCCGCCGGGGAGAGTTTTTGTCGTGATGGACTCGAATTTTATAATTGGTTGATAATTCATTTGTAAGGTATTGTAAATCGCTACCAAAATTTTAACAGATTTGTAAAATAAGTTTAACATGCTATAAATGAGCCTCGAGTAGTTATCAATGCATACTTTATTGACACGCAAATCAGTAACGCATTGGGCACACACTCTATAAAAGAACAATTTTGAATTATTGACATTTGTCTGCCAATAATGATTAAGCATCGTTTTGAGTCACACGTTTAATTGGAATAGTTTTAGGACGCTCGTCGATCTTCTTTATTGGAAAGAGCTTCGGTGCAGAAACCGCCAATCTTCCATCACTAGTCAATTGTGAAGTGATTTTGCTAAGATTGAAACCCTTCGGAATCGTAAATTTTTTCATCACGTGCAATACCATGTGCTTGTTTTTCACATCTCTTTCTTCGTGTTTTGCTTCGATAAAGAGTACGGTATTATTAACAATCTTAATGGAGATTTCTTCGGGTTGGAAGTCCTTCACATCCATCTTTACAGTAAAGTTATCTTTGCCTAGCACCATTCCGTTTCCAGTTTCTGCCCAATTCCCAAATAACTCCTCGAGGGTTTTACATAACTGCTTTTCATATTCAAAGGTTCTGACATCCGTTCCTGTCAGTGAGTGCTTCTGCATTAAACGAGGCTGGGTGAGAGTGTAACTTCGTGGAGCCAGCACCGCCATGAATATCTTGGGAATAACCGAGGAGATCATTTTGTATTTATAAATTTAAAAAACCGAAATGCTTGGGAATCGCACAGAATCACGATAAGCGGTACTCTTGAATTTAGCGTGTCATTAGTTATGACAGTTCCCAAAAACTAATCGACATTTATTTCATAATAATAATATTGCCTTTGTTTCGTTTATATTCATTCATATGTTTATAGATTATTCTGAATTTGTTTATATAGCAATTTTGATGTCTTCAAACAACGAACGGTTGTTAGAGCCGTTAGAACAAAGAAATATTCTTCAGCAATACTAAAGGAGAACACATTAATTGCATTTGCCTAAGAGATTGACGATTCCTTAAATATGTTATGACTGGATATTAGCAGATTCAAAAATCGATAATAAATACAAAAAACCCTCCCCGGCGGGGAATCGAACCCCGGTCTCCCGCGTGACAGGCGGGGATACTGACCACTATACTACCGAGGACTTGATTCGGGCACCCAAAGTATAGAATTTCCATATTTAAGAGAAGTATTCCCAATTTCCCATTCCAAAATATAAATAAACATTATATTAAAACAAGGCTCTAGCCACATTGACAGCGATCAGTTACAGCGATCTCCAACGTCAATCAAGTGGTATTTATTTTGTTATGCCGGTCGCATAAGAATGCAATTTGCGCAATCCAGTCAGAAGCTTGAATTTGTACAATACTTAAATTTTAGCAAGGAGTCCTGCCTAACGGGTACTGATCTCGGTCTCGCGATATATATGGGTCACGTTTTTGTTAAAGAAGGCGGAATTACCAATTTCACCCCTTAAATAATGTAAAAACCGCTTAATAGCCACCATGGCCGACAAAACGTAGCAGAGCGTGGTTTCGATCCACGGACCTCTGGGTTATGGGCCCAGCACGCTTCCACTGCGCCACTCTGCTCCTGGGAGCAACACCATACCATCCCATTGTCCTTATCAATAATTGTACTTCACTGCACTACGCCCACTTTTGCGTCGTGTTAAACATAAAGCTTTTCATCACGAGTAAAACAAGTTGCCATTGGCGACTACTCTCGGGACTATACCTTTCCAAGTTCAACTTGAGACGAATTATATGCATTTTCAATTGGATTTTGCATGGGACTATAAGGGCTCATTCGTAAAAGTTTATTTTCCACAAATTGCTCATCCTCAAATACTTCCTTGTGTGCATCACGGAGGCATTTCCTTACAAATTCGCAGCTTCATGCCGCATCTCTCTCCTTTTTTCGACCTTCCAAATTTGCGGGAGGTGAAGAGGTTGAAATTTGTATCGTCCATGTAAACAAGATGTAAATTTTGGGTCTGATATTTTAAAAATAGTTACATATAAGCTTCTTTGTATCTCCGAAAGTTATTATTAATAGATATTTGATTTTCTCAAAGTGAATTTGTTACTTGTCAATTTGGTTTTGTTTAGTCTCTACTTGATACTGTTAAATCTCAATTTGAAATTGAAAGTTCAATGTTGTTTAATCTCAACTTGAAATTGATTATTCTCATTTTGAAGTTGGTTTCTCAATTTGAATTAGATCAGTCTCTATTTGAAATTGATTCGTCTCAATTTGAACCTGAAAAGGTATAGATACGAAAGTACTTTCACTCCCGACGCGAACCAAGCGAGTGATGAAAAATCATTTTACTTGTGGTTTTCATGCAGAAATTACGCTATAGTTCAATCGGAGATAATCGGTGAATAATAACGCAGATAACTCGCCGGCCGACCGTGCCAGCGTGCGGATGCGTCGCGAGTACCTGCCCGGTGTGATATAGTTTATCGTGTAGAAACAATGTTTTTGGTGCCTGTGTTTCTGGGTCTAGTTGTGGGTGTGTCCAGTCCATCGTTTGACGCATATTCGTCGGAGATTTTCACGGATATTTGGGTCTTGTCGTCTAATGTAAGTAGGCTTAGGTTTTTATTGCCTATCCTCTTTTGTCACCTTTCTCTGTACCCGATGTAAAAGATCGCAGCAAATGTACGTAGCGCGTAGATAGCGACCACGCGGTGCCTCGCGGTTATCTCGTATCGCGGTTTGCGCGTTGCGCGTATGTATGTGTGTAACGCGTTTTTTACACTGTTTGGGATGTATTAGCCGCGAAATCCAAGGTGTACCGTGCCG